>JAJMDW010000001.1:200008-225637 GCA_030573755.1 Starmera amethionina
CGGGAAAAAGCTTTCAAATCACCAGAACAAACTTCAAATGGCGTCTCCTTATTTCTCAAAACCTATTTCGCCTTTTTTCCAGCAGCAAATCGACCCACAAACGGACACTTATGTCGCTGACTACCAACAACAACCTCAACAGCAGCAGCACCACCAACACCACCACCAGCAGAATAACTCACCAGGTGTCCAGCTACACGCTCCACAAGTGCAGCACCAGCACCAGCACCAGCAACATTACGAAGACTTTTCAAGTTTCACGTCCATTCCTGGCCTCAACCTAGGTTTTAATGAACAAAATAACGACCAAACAAAACATCAACAAGTTATAACGAACGACTCCAATCCTCAAACTCCCCTCCAGCACCAACTCCCTCATTCACAACAGCAGCTCCTGCATGAACAAGAGCAATTCCAGCAACAGCAGGCAGCACAGCAGCAAGCTGTACAACAACAACTACAACAGCCCGTTGAACAACAACAACAGCAGGAACTTGAAGAAGAAGAAGAAGAGTTGGTGGAACAACCCTTCTATGTCAACGCAAAACAATACCACCGTATTTTGAAACGTCGTTTGGCGAGAGCCAAATTAGAAGAATCTCTAAAAGTTGCTAGAGGTCGTAAACCTTATTTACATGAATCAAGACATAAACATGCAATGAGAAGACCAAGAGGTCAAGGTGGAAGATTCTTAACTGCTGCTGAAATAGCTGAAAGAGAAAGGATTGAAAAAGAAGCTGCTGCTGAATCGGAAACTTCTACAACAACTTCAAATACTAATACCACTACCATCACTAATTATACTAATACTGCTGCCATCACTAGTTTTACCACCGCCACTACAAGTTCAATTGAACTTGAAAATAATGAAAATAATAATGAAATTAATGAAATAACTACAAATTAGTCTATCTATATAAACAACAACTTTTTATGTACTTTTATCTTAAATCTTTTTTTCTGTTTTTTTTTTTTTGTATCAACCAACTAACTTATTCAATTTATTTAAATTCTCTTCAGTTAATCCACTAGTTAATTCACCAACTTTATCCTTCAACAATCTAATACTTTCAATGAAATATAAATTTGAATCTTTTAAACTTAAATTATTCAATGGATCAAAACTTTTATATAAAATTGAAGATAATCTTGAATAATTTGATCCAAATGATGAAATTTCACCATCATCTTCTTCTAACCCACCATCATCACCACCAACATTTTTAGTCCCTGTAGTGAAAACAATTGAATCACTTGAACAAATTGTAATTAATGCATTAAATGTAATAAAACTTAATTCTTTATTTTCAATTAAAATAAATTGTTTGAAAAAATTTGTTAATCCATAAATTATAATTTTTTTATCAAATAAATTTTCAATTTTAATAACTGAAGGTAATAAAATTGTAGAATAAATTTTTTCAAATAATTCTGATTGAACTTGATTGATAAAATTAATGGCAAATTCAGTATCTTTAAAAACACTTAATTTACATAAAAATAATATAAATTTTTTGATAAATTTATCTGTTCTTGAGTTTTGTAATCTTGTTAATAATAATCCACTAATTGGTTTCAAATAATTCATCAACATTTCAATTGGGAAACTGTTTAAAATTGATTCTAAAATATCAAATCCATAATTATCATTTAATTTCGATGAAATTAATTTTTGGAAAACTCCTAAAATTGCTTCAATATTCCCACTGAAAACTGTATAATCTTTATTAACTAGTGCAATAATTAATCTTGAAATACCTGGAATATTTCCTTTAAATTCCCAAACTTGTGGTGATAATAATGGTAGTGCTAATTGTTTATATTCATTAATTAATAACCAATCTTTAGGAGAAATTTCAATTAAATAACTTAAGATTTGGAAAATATATGGAATAAATTCTTGTAAATCTAAACTTAAAATGTATAAAAATGATGGTGTAATAATTTCAATGAATTTATTGAAATTAGTTGATGAATTATATTTAATTATAATACTAATTGATTCAAATGTATAATGATTAAATTTTGGATTTGATGGATTTTTAGCAATGATATTAATAATGTTAATTAATTGAGAAATTAATTCAACAGATAAATTTGAAATAGAATCTTCTGCAATTAATAGCACTCTCATAATACATCTCATTAAAAACTCATTTTCTGATAATTTTTCAGATGAAATATTTGAATTTTGTAAAATTAATTTAAATAATTGATTAATTAAATTATCAGAAAAATTTAATAAATCTGTTTTGTTAAACATTAATAATTTTGTTTCTTGATTTTTAATTGATAAAACTTTTTCAATGGTAATTGCAGAATAAGTATATTCAATAAATTGATTTGATTTTAAATGATTAATTAAAATTGGGAATGATTCTAATAATTGTTGTTTAGTCAATTGATTTCTAAATAAATAAATGTATTTAATTGAATCAATTTTTAAGATAGGATGTGCTTTATCATTTAATAAATCTGAAACAATATTATCAGTGAAGAATTGAATAACATTAAGAAAATTTTGATTTTCCAAAGAAATTTGTGATGATGATGATGATACTTCAATATTTAAAGAAGATTTAATTGCTAATGCTGAAAATAAATAGATTGATAAATCTTTTAATTTCCATAATGAATTATTTGAATTATATTGATTTAAGTAAGATTGAATATATTGACTAACAATGGAAATAATTAAATTCGAATTTTTAAATTTTAATTCTCTTAAAAAATCAATAGTTGATTTTCTTCTTGAATCAAAATCAGAGCCTTCTAAATCTCTTCTGATGTATTCAATTGGATCATCTTCAAACAATTCTAAATCTGAATCACGAACAGTTAAGTTAGGAATGATGATTCTTTCAGTGATTTCTTTAATTGCAGCATCATTATTAAAAATCTCAAAATGTTTTTCAATTTTAATGACTGAAATTAAAAATAGTAATAATTTTGAAACTAATAGATCATATTTTGATTTATTGTTGATTGTTGTTAATAAATTCCATGCGGTTTGAATAAATTGTGGTGTTAAAGGTTCTAAAACATCTTCATATCTTGTGATGTATAGTTGCATTAGTTCACAAATTGAAGTTTTAATTTTAGTTAAAGTATCAACCTCTTCATCATCATTGTCGTTGTCATTATCATCTTCATTTGGGTTGTAGTAAACTGGGTTTGAATATATTAAGTATTTGTGAATAATACTCATACCATCTTTCAAATTATCTTCGAAAAATTCGGGAATATCTTGACAATTTAAATCATAATAAATTTTAACTAATAATAATAAAACTTGGAAATAAATTTCCAATTGAGCTTTATTTCCAGCAGCAGAATCAATTAAGTGATCTGTAGTTTTCAATAAACTAAGAAAAGGGACACAAAATTTATCTAAAACAGATTTGATTTCCAAAAACAATTCATCAGATCTATATAAAGGTCTCCAACGTTTAAAAATTGAATGGGCCACTTGTAAGACACCTTTATTAGTGACAAAATCATCTGTTGATAGTTTTGACACCAAGATATCAACCAAATTCTCCCAACGAGCAGGGAAATCAGAATCAGCAATCAAAGAAATAGATTCACCAATTTGAACTTGTAAATTATTTGGTAAAGAAATCATAACATCAATGATCTGAGTCTTGATGACTTCTGCGTCTGGCAACAAGTGTACACCTTCCTCGTTCACCCAGCGACGTTTGATCAAATTCTTGAAATACAACGCAGCAGCTAAACGAACAGAGTTGTTGAGGTTTGTAGATGCAACGATGTTTAATAAAACCAAAGCAAACCCATCAGTTGATTCTGTTGTTTTGAGTGCTTCTTCAGCAGAACGTGCGGTCTGGTGGTTCAACGACTGTTCGAGCAATGCAACGGTGGCTTCCAAAGACATTTTCTGTTTCTTTCTTTTCCCTGTTTTTAAGTTGTTGTTGATTAAAAGAGAAAGAAAGAATTTCGATGGCAAGTTTTGGAGATTTAAAATTTATTTTTATTTTTGAAAAAAGGGAAAAGTAAACAAACAATTTTTTTTTTTTACTGGAATTGAAACGATGAAATGAAACGAAATGAAAATGAATTCATCGGAAATAGAGCGATTGACGGTGTTGATTTGCTATTTATTTTCTTTAAAACCATCAAAATCGACCAATTTATCATGAATTTGGGGGAAAAAAAAATTCAATAAAATTAACAGATCCAAAGTGATGGAATTACCGAATACACGACTCTGAAAGCAACTTCCTGCTGCTGAACCCAATGCACTCCCACATTCCATCTCTTCCCTTCCCATCAACACTTTTCCCACCATCTTTCAAAACGAAAAACTCTGCTAATTCATTAGGCTTCCTCACCGAAAACACTTTAACTGCTCTGAGATGCGTGTCCTTCCCATGTTGATGATTAGCTATCACACTGATCCGTACAAGAAACGTTTGTAGTCCTCTGTGTTGTTCATTTTCTCTCAGTTTATTCCCATCTTCTAACTCAGAATCAATTAAAGAGGAATCGAACGAGACGTGTGTCCATCCAAAAGGCTGATCCAATTCAATGCTTCGCACCTCATACAAGTCATGAAACCCTGTGCCTGCATTGATTGTTATTTGTGAAGGTGTGTAACTCTCGTCGGCCTCGTAGTCCAAATACAACGCGATTCTCGCAATGTTCACGCGTTTACTGAAATGGATATCCAAATGATGTGGTTGTGCTCCATCACTCTGCCAGTACGTGAATGGAGAATCATCTCTTAGCTGCTCAATGGTGCATCCACTTTTGCTGGAACTCACTGTCCAGTGTGCCAACGGTCCAATATCCACGAGATCGAGTTGTTCAAACTCTTTCAAACCAGCTAGAAACCTGCTTTCACTTGTGGTTTCCTCTTGTTCCAGGCTGCCATTACGTCCCTGTTCCATGTCTTGCCACGAATCGTCCATTTTTCTCTCTCGTTTTGTTTGAATAATTTCTGATATTAATTGAAATTTATCTACAGTTAAATTTTTTCTGTCATAAAGAAGAATTGTATGTACAACAAAAGCTTTAAAAAAGAGATAAACTAATGATCAATTTTCAATGAAAAGTCCACAACTGAACACCCTTGATGAATACTAGAAGTGCTGTAAATATCAATGTCATTGCTCAAATATTCACCAATATTATCAACTGTTAAACCTCCAGAACATTCCAGCATGAATTTGAAACCAGAACTTTTATAAAACTGTTTCAAATCAAGTGCTGCTGCTTGTAGTTCAGCACCTGCAAAATTATCCAACATGATTATATCTGCTCCGTTTTCAATAGCTTCTTTGGCATCTTCTATACTGGAAACTTCAACTTCGATTTTAACACTGAACCCTGCAACTTTCTTAGCAGCTGCGATGGCCTTAGTGATAGACCCAGTAGACCAAATATGATTGTCTTTCAACATCACCATGGAACTCAAATCATAACGATGTTGATCACATCCTCCAACTAACATTGAATACTTCTCTAATCTTCTTAAACCTGGAGTGGTTTTTCTTGTTCCTGCTATGATACCAGTGTAACCAGCACTTCTTGCAAGCTTGATTATTTTGTTTGATTGTGTTGCAATCCCTGAAGACCTAGCTAATATATTCAAAGCTGTTCGTTCAGCTAATAATAAATTTCTAGCATTTCCTGAAACTTTAGCAACAGCAATCTTCTGCTTACTACCATCTGTGTCTAAATAGTCTCCTTCTTTATAGAACCATTCAACTTCCAACTCACATTGTTTGAAAACCTCGTTGGCAAATGGAACACCACTTAATACTCCACTGGATTTACAAAATAAAGTCGCTGTTTTAACATCGTTCCCAACAACAAATCCACCATAGTCAAACGAAGGAACGTCCTCTGATAGCCAATCAGTGATATCTTGCTTCCATTGGCCTGCAACTGGCAACAAAGTCTCCATGTTTTTTTTTTATATATGTATTTTTGTTGTTATTATCGAAAATTGGTTTATGACTACAAATTTTAATAAATATTTTTCACTTTTGAATAAACCATTTAATTTAAAACTACAAAACCTGTGTACAGACTTGAAAGAAAAGAGAAAAAAAATAAAAGAATCTATAAGTTTATTAAAGCATAAAAATTACATAAATCTCATTTATAATCACCCAAATTATAAATTCCAATATCAACCTCACTTTTAGCATCTGAATTATCAATTGGTGCTCCATCTTTAATTTTTTGATTTTGAGCTCTAATAATCTCCAAATATGCTAAATAATCTTGTTCCACACCAGTAACATAATTCCCTGTGAAAACACCAACTTCAAACCCTGTAATTTCTTTATTTGAACCACGAACACATTCTTCTAAATCTTCCAAATCTTGATAAATCACTTTATCTGCTCCAATATATTCTGCAACTTGTTCATCTGTTCTATTATATGCCACAAGAGCTTTTGTATCTGCTAAATCAATACCATAAATATGATTATATCTAATTGCTGGTGCACATGATGCAAAATAAACTTTTTTAGCACCAGCTTCTTTAGCCATTTGAACAATTTCCTTTGATGTTGTACCTCTAACAATCGAATCGTCAACTAATAAGACATTTCTATTAGCAAACTCAGATTCCATTGCATTTAATTTACGTCTAACTGAAGAAATTCTTTTTTTTTGATCTGGCATAATAAAAGTACGTCCAACATAAGTATTTTTAACAAAACCTTCTCTATATGGTTTTTGTAAATTAACAGCACATTCTAAAGCTGAATTTCTTGAAGTATCTGGAACAGAAATAACAACATCAATATCATCAATTAAACCTAATTTTTTGATTTTAGCAGCTAATTTGGATCCCATTGCTAATCTTGTATGATAAACTGAAATTCCATCTAAAACTGAATCACTTCTTGCAAAATAAACATATTCAAAAATATCTGGAGTATAATTTTGAATTGGAAAAATTTGTCTAAATTCAACATTACCATTTTTTTGAATTATAACAGCTTCACCTGGTAAAATATCTCTAAATTTTGTGAAACTATGAGCTTTTAAAACAACTGATTCTGAAGCAACCATATAATCTGATTTTCCAGTGGTTGAATTGATACGTTCACCAAATAGCAAAGGTCTAATACCATTTGGATCTCTAAATGCAAATAAACCATAACCTGCAATTAAACCGGAACATGCATAGGCACCACGACAAATATCCATGGTACCATGTAAAGCTTGGAAAATATCATCATTATCAACTCTTGTTTTATTACTTTTCCCCAACTCGCTTGCAAAAACATTTAATAACAATTCTGAATCAGAATCGGTATTTATATGTCTATGAACAACTTCATCAAGATATTTTCTTAATTGTAAAGTATTAACTAAATTACCATTATGACTTAAAGAAATCCCATATGGAGAATTAACATAAAAAGGTTGGGCTTCCGAACCTGCACTTGAACCAGCAGTAGGATATCTTAAATGAGCAATACCAATATTACCCATCAAACCAGATAATCTTGATTGAGTGAAAACATCTCTAGCCATTCCATTGCCTTTACATTGATAAAAACGACCACGAGGTCCCGAGGTAGTGATACCTGCTGCGTCTTGACCACGATGCTGTAGGAATAAACAACCATCGAATAGTTCAGAGGCAACGTTTGTATTCTGGTCTGCCAAACAAACACCGAGAATACCACACATCTTGGGAGGAATTGTTAGTAATTTTAATCTATTTATCATCAAAAACTGAATGAAATGAAAAACATGTCTCAGAAAGTATATTTGTTTCCTCAATGTATTTAGGAAGTCTAACGTCATGAAAAAATATTACTTCATCATAGACGACACACAGTCATTTGATCTCAAAATTTGAGTTATTAATACTCACTTTTATGAATTAATATTGAAGAATTGAAATGTAATGTAATGAAATGAAATGAAAAAAAGAAAAAAACCAAAAAAAGAATGCTGAGATGAAAATCCAGTAGTGTGTTGAGCAGAATATTTTTTTTCGCTAGTGAAACCCCCCAACCAGCTAGAAAAGAGTTAAAGAACTGAAAATAAAATTCAATTTTTTTTTTTTCTGAAATTAATGTAATTTGAAAAAAAATTTGTTGACTTCCTTTTTCAGTAGTAAACTTTCTTCTCTCTTCCTTCTAGAATCTAAGAAGAAGAAATAGATGATGATGGTAAGTAAACTCTTAATAAAACAGCACCATTGGAATGTAAAACACTGTTGAACTTCTCGGCCAGTTTGGAGCCAATAGTAGACGGCTGAGACCATCCAATCTGACTTTTAGATAATGTAATCCCATAAACGAATGAATTTTGTACACTTTCCAACAATTTTAAAGCTATTCCATCTCTTCTAAATGCTTTTGACACGAAAATTCTACTTATCCCACACATCAGTGGTACTTTAATCTTGTTATTAACAATTGTATGATGTTCTAATGAATACCAATATCCAAACTCGATTTTCTCAGCAATCACCACACCAACTGCTTTATTTTCACGGATGTAGATGTGGCAACGACCTTGTGAAGTTGGATCAGTCCAACATTCGTTCTCATCACTTGCGTTCAATGAATTATTTACAATTTCCACTAATTTTAATGCAAATTTCACTTGTTGTTGGTTGTTTGGGTTGATTTGAACAATGTAGTCTTTTGAAGAGATGATGGATATCACGTTGCAATCTTTCAAGCTGAAAGAAAGTCCATTGATGAGTTTGTTGTGGTAATTGGAGTGTGTTTTAAGATCTGTTTTAATTGTCTTTAAATAAGTCATTCCGCACTCATTACAAGTTGTTGTTGTTGGAGAACGTGATGTGATGTTGAGAGTAGTTTGGAATTGTTTTTTCTTCGAGGTAGTAGAGCCATTCTGTGCTTTTGCTGTGAGTTTAGAACGATTCATTTAGTACATCTATCATGTAGTTGGATTTTAAGATTTATTTTGGTGTAGCGTGTATAAAAATAATTTTCGCGATGAGATGGGCTACCTTTTAAACTATTTATGTACTACAATTCATTATTTTACAAATTGGTTGGTTGATATTGGTGCTATTAATGGGAAATGGTGGTGATGAATAGATACAGTTTAAGACACTAATCAGTGAGGATCCGAAGATTTTTTATTTATCGGAAATTGGTGAAGTTGACCTGAATCCTGATACAGCAATTGTCATCGTCTGTTATAACTACATAAAGAGATCTGTTTCCTTGCTTCTTCTTGTTTACTTTACTAATACAACTAGAGAGCAGAAGATGAGCACATTTTACATTCCAGCAGACTTCCAGCCAGTCAACCACCAGCAAGAACTGGATCTCATTAATAAGTACCCATTTGCACTCATGATCTCCGTCGAGTCCTCACTGTTCAAAGTCAATCCCATTCCACTCACAACACATCTCCCTTTCTACCTTAATGAAGACGGAACAAAACTTGTTGGGCACATGGCAAAAGCTAACGAACATTGGGAACTTATTGCTAACAAGAACCCAAAAGTACTCATTGTGTTCCAGTCAGTGGACAACTACATTTCTCCAGGATGGTATCCTACAAAGAAACAGAATCCAAGAGTAGTGCCAACTTGGTGTTATGGAACAGTTCATATTCAAGGAACAGCTACTATCATTCAAGGTGACTCAAAGGAAAATAAAGACAAGATTATTAAAATGATTGATAAATTAATTGTTCAAGAAGAAGACAAAAGACCTGTTGACAAATCTACCAATTGGAAATTGGATGAAGCTCCAATGAATTATTTAGAAGGATCTTGTAATAAGATTGTTGGCATTGAAGTTCAAATTGATCATATGGAGAGTAAATTTAAATTTGATCAGGTTAGACCTAAAGAAGATGCGGAAGGGTTGGTTCAAGCGTTTAAAGACGAGGTTGGTGGTGATCATGGTGCTGCAATGGGTAGATACATTGCTGAATGCTATCCGGGTGGGTTGTGTCCAATGGGACATAAATGAACTCTTCTTTTACTCTATTTATTCTATTTATTACTACACTAATTTATGTAATTTGTAATACATACTTAAAAAAAATTAACGTAAGGCTGCTCTGCCTGCACCTTCCTTATCAAACGCATCTCGATAAGCCAATTACAAACTCATAAAGTCATAAACTTTAAAATGTACATAAAATTAGTGGAGTTGACAAAATTTTTATTTTATTTAGTACTCAATGTTCATCTCAATGCACTTCAACAACTAAAGAAGTACATTAAAGATGACTACAAAATTGACTGAAACCACCCGTTACAAACTTTCCGATGGCAACTCAATCCCTGTTATTGGACTTGGTGTTTTTCTGAACACCGGAGATACGGTTATAGAGACAGTTTATCAAGCTTTGAAAATAGGTTATAGACATCTTGATTCTGCTCAACTATATGAAAATGAGTTTGAAGTTGCTCAAGGTATAATCAAATGGTTGAAAGAAGATCCATTGAACAACAAAAGAGAAGATGTTTTTTTCACAACTAAAGCAAGAACAGATTCTCAAGGTTATGAATTAACAACTGAAAAATTAAATGAAACATGGGAAAAAGTTAAAGATTTAGGTTACATTGATTTGGTACTAGTTCATTCTCCACGTACTGATCCGGAAAGAAGATTGGGTACTTATAAAGCTTTACAAGATTTCGTTGATTCAGGTAAAATCAAATCAATTGGTGTTTCAAATTATGGTCAACGTCATTTGGATGAATTATTCCAATGGGATGGTTTAAAATACCCACCTGTTATTAATCAAGTTGAAATACATCCATGGCTTACAAGAACTTCAATAATTGAGTATTGTTTTAAAAAAGGAATTCAAGTTGAAGCTTTTTCTCCATTAACAAGAGGTACAAAATTAAACGATAAAACTCTAGTGACAATATCACACAAATATCAAAAATCTCCTGCACAGATTCTAATTAGATGGTCATTACAAACTGGTTTAATTCCATTACCAAAATCAAGTACTGTTTCAAGATTAATTGAAAATTTAAGTGTGTTTGATTTTGAAATTGATGATAAAGATATGGAAATTTTGAATGGTTTGGATGAAGGGTTTTTAACTTCACCTGCAAATGGTGATATGTTGGTATATGAACCTTGAGTTTAAAAGCTTTTGATAGACATTTAAAAATAAAATCAATTTTGTTTGAAATATAAGATGATAATAATTAGTAAATTTTAACTCGCTGTATAAAGTCTGAAAATTTTTAGAATATTTTATTTAAAAGAATGTAAACGTAAGCCGGTCAATAACATATAATTGTCAGCTATATCGTTAATATTTCGTTACTTTTAATATATGATATTTGCCACTTTTAATAAAAAATCATATTAAAATGAGGCAAGTGAATTATTTTTGTTTTAAATTATAAATAATTTAAGTTATTTCAAAGATATAATTTGCGCCACCCGTGCACGCGCGCGCCCCTCAGCTAGCATATATATTAATTATATTATGATTGACGTAGTAAATCAATCGACTGTGGACATAATTCTAGAGTTTACTAGCTAAATACAACTAGTCAAAGCTACAGTAATTTAAAAATTCATTGAAAAAACCAAACGATTAATGTCCATTTTAATTATTAAAAAATTAAATTATTATCCAAACTCCAGCTGCAATTATGGAAATTCCAACAACACAAGTAATGATTGAGGCACCAGCTATATCTCCTTTAGTGATATCTAAAGGACTTAAGTTGGTTTTAGCATTCGAATCAGTTCCAGCTGATCCCGAACCTTGTGAAGTACCTCCAGTATCAGCAGTTAATGGAGGTTCAACATCTCCGATCCTCAAGTTTTGCATCACTTCTAATGCACACATTTGTTCTCCTAACCCATAGAACCCATCCCATGAACCTAAAAACCAGTTTAATCCACATGTATGTCCATCAGTCCCACCACTACACGATTTAGCAGCTCCTTCTGCAGAATTTTGTAACAATGAATAAATATCATCAAATGTCTCGGGCACCATTTGAGCTGTTAAACCTAAAAATCTTGAAAAATAGGCTTTAAAAGATCTTTGATCATTATTACAATTCCCTGATCCTTGACATGCAGCTTCAAACATTATTGAATTATTGAAAAAAACAACAGAACTTTCCAATAATCCTCTAGTTCTAGTGAGCCATTTGGGATCTTCAGTTTTATTGTACAAATAAGCACATCCACTCAACATTAGACCTTGATTATAAGTCCATTGCAATTTAACAATCTGTGAACAATTATCTCCAGTGTTTGCACCATCATAAACAAAATGGTAAGGTTCCTCAATGATCAAATTGACTCCCAACATCCAATCATAAACTTTATCACACCATTCAATATATGTGTCATTCCCAGTGTATCTTGCCAATCTTGCTCCAATGTGGAATAAACAACCATTAGAAACAGAGTTCTTATAATCATATCCAGAGTTCCATGTGAAAATCTGCCATCTTAACCCACCTCCACAATGAGCATCATCCCATCTTGCAGCCATTGTATTGAAAACAGCTTGTGCCAAATACAACCATTGAGGTTGATCAGCATCTGGGTTGGGGAAATTACGCTCTGCAGCAGCCATCACTGCTATCCCCCAAAAACCTTGATCATCATTCCCTTCAGTGGTACTTTGATTTAAAGGAACATAATCTTTATTTTCACCAACTTGATACAATAAGGCTTGCTTTGTGATGTCAACATAGGTGTCGTTGCCCATATAATACCAGTAGTCTATCATTGACCCCCATGCACCACCGGCTTCCCACCAATAATATGGATTGGAGAACATCCCAATGGTTTGTCCATAGTCTAATCCGTTATAATAATCCATCAAACCATCTGCCACCAGTGAAGTTGCTGCTTTTAATGAATTTAAATCGGATGTTTCTAGACTCAAAGCTGTTGTGTAGCTTGTAAATACTATCAAGTTGAGAACCTTTTTCAATTGCATTATTTATTCGTTTTTTCGTAAAGTTGCTGGATTATGTACCATTATAATTCAAATTCTTGAGAGAAATTTTATGTCAAAATTTGGCATAAAAATTGGAATTTTGATGAATTTTGATAATTTTTTTTTTTTTGAGGAAATTTTTCAAAATTAAAAGAAATTTTGGTGGTTTAATTGAAAACAACAACCAAATTAACAGAAAGAAAACCAACTGAAATGTCGGAGAGAAAATCAATCAACAAGTATTACCCACCAGATTTTGATCCATCACAAGTGAAAAGAGTGCGGAAAAACAAGTCGCAGAATGGCGCTACTAAATTAAACACTGTGAGATTGATGTCTCCATTTTCAATGAAATGTCTAAACTGTGGTGAATTCATATCCAAATCAAGGAAATTCAATGCTAAAAAGGAAAACACAAACATGACATACTTGGGTTTGAAAATAGTGAGGTTTTATATCAAATGTACTGGTTGTTCTCATGAAATTGTTTACAGAACTGATCCAAAATCAGCAGATTACGTGATAGAAAGTGGTGCTAAAAGAAACTATGACTCGGGGAAAAATAATGCAAACTTAAAAGAAGAAACAATTGATGAAACTTTAGAAAGATTATCAAAAGAAGATGAATTAGAAAAATTAGCTAAATTAGATAAAGATAAAAATCAAACAACTTTAGAAGATTTAGAAGCAAAATTGGTGGATATAAGGAAACAACAAGAAGATAATGATAACTTAAATGATTTGATTGAAAGAAATTCCAAATTGAATAAAGATCAGACAAGAGAGCAAGTTTTCCAAAATTTGGAAAGAAAACAATTAATTGAACAATTATTACAAGAAGAACAAGATGAGAAATTAGCTCAACAAGTTTTTGCACAAAGGGAAGAACAAAAACAGTTGAGTTTATTAGATATGTCCAAAAATGAAGATATTAAGGAAATCAAAGCTAATTTAATTAGACCAAAAATTAAAAAGAAAGTTAATAAATTTGGGATTTCAACTAAGAAAATTGTCAAATGATCTTTCTTATTAATTTTTGAGATTGAGCATAAAGAGTTTGATAATCAAGTTTAAATCATTTCAAAACACTTGTAGTTTTTATAAAATTGAAATAATTTTATTAAAATTAAATTTTAAACAACAACTCTTGTTCCATCTACAAACAAAATAACAAATAAATACAAACCTATATAAAACACATAATACACGGATAAACTCATGACCATAACAAAGTAAGAATTTTCCAACCTCTTATTTTTTCAAATGGGGGTTCTGGATTTTCTTCAACATCTTCAAATAAAGAAGCTAAATCAACTTCATGAGGTCTTAAATATCTAGTACCTTTATAAAATTTCCAAAAGAAAAAAAGACCTGAAGATAATGGAATGATGAAATATGAACTGAAAAATCCACTAATTTGAAATCTATGATGAACAAAATTTGTAAAACCACCGGTTAATAATATAATAATTGAAGCAATTAATGATATCCAAGAAGCAATTGGAGCAAAACTAATTGTATGAGGTAGTTGATCTCTTGAATAACCTTGAACTTTCATTGCTCTTGTCATATGAATATGATTAATTGAGATTAAAATCCATCCAAGTAATAAATTTGCACTTGTTAAATTTTGAAACCAACCAAAAACGTTTGCAGAAGAAGTTGATAAATTCATATAAGCTAAAGGCATTATTATTGAAGAAACAATAAGACCAACCCATGGAACACCTCTTTTATTTGTTTTCAAGAAAGCTTTTGGAGCTTGACCTTTAACAGCCAAGGCAAATAAAGTTCTTGCAGTAAGACAAACAGCATTGTTTGCAGCACTAAAAGCTGATGTTAAGACAGCAGCATTGATGATATGTGGTAAAACTTTGATATTTGCGTTTTTAATGGCAACAACAAATGGTGAAGATCTAGCATTACCAGAACTATTTGCAATCAAAGGATCATTTGGGTTTGCAATCAATGTTAAACAAAACACAGTACATAACATTAATGTACAAACTCTGAAAAAAATTCTTTTACAAGCCGTGAAAACATTTCTTCTTGGATATTTAACTTCAGCAGCTAACATTGGAACATTTTGAACACCACCAAAAGAATAGACAACATTGGCTAAAGTTTTCCAGAAAGCTGCAAATTTACCTAAATTACCAGTGGTGATGTATGCTTTGAAAGCTTCCTCTTTCCAATATCTAAAACCAATAGTTTGATGGTTTGGACCACCTCCAGAAGTAACAACAATTGACACAATAATTATTCCCAAAAGTAGAGAGATCTTGATAAGTGCAAAGACAAATTCAACTTCACCAAAAAATCTGATATTATAAGAGTTTGTAGCAACAATTAGTACAATGATGATAGAAATCCAAGCTGCTTGAGAAATATCTGTCCAATATGAAACAACAACAGCAGCAGCAGAAATTTCACCAGGCATAATGTTTTGCCAGACAGTGATCCAACCAAATGTAAAAGCCCAAGCTGGGTCAACAAATTGTTCTAAATGTCTCACTGTAGCACCAGTAGTTGGCATTAAAGCAGCACATTCAGCCAAAGCAGATTGATTCAAACCAACAATGATAGCAACGATGGCATAAGCAATAAAAGTACCAGCAGGACCTGTAGTTGTTAAGACACCACCAGAAGACAAGAAAATACCAGTACCAAAGACACTGACTAGTGCAAGCATTTGAATATGACGTTGTTCCAAAGTGTTTGTAGCTAATTTCGTACGATCTATACCAAAGGTTGAAGATTCATCAGTAGAGTTTTCTTTATTGCTTTCAACATCAACATCGACTTCAAACTCTTGTTTGGTGTGTTCTAAAGAGACCTCTTTTTGAAAAGCATCTGCATCATCATCACTGCTTTTGGAGCTATTTGATCTGAAAACATTCAACCTCTTCATTCTTGAGTATTATTAATGAATATGATGAGTTTAACATTAGATATCGAAAGAAAAAAGTTTAGGAAATTAGAAGGTTATTATATGACCACAAAGTTCAAATCCACTGCTCATTTAACATAAACATCAGTGATAAAACCAACAGAAACGAGGGGCATCAAGTTTCAACATTTCTGATTTCTGATTTCCACACAGTTACATTTTTTTGTGTATGTTAGCTTTGTAAGTCGATCCGCATTAATGCAAAAAGAACCGAAAACCAGCTGAAATGATGACATTTATCTGCCACATTTTTTATTTAAAGGGAAGTTCTTTGTAATAAAATGCAATGGGGATTTGAGATTTGAAATTGCGTGCTCAATGCTCATTGTTCAACCTGATTTGAAGATTTAAGATTTGTAATGCTAAATTTTGAAAATATCGGAGTTGAAGAAGCAAGGTTGAAAGGACTTTGAACTTTGAACTTAATAGAAAAAAGTGACTAAAATGAAGTAAAAACTTAAAGAGACCTTAGTCAACCATCAAGTTTCAACAGGTTACAGAAATCAGCCTTGCCAAAAATTTGGCACATACGTCAAATATATACTTCTTGAATCTTGAATCTTGTTTCGAAATTTACATGTGCATTGTGGAATTGGGAAACATAAAAGCAAGCTCATTTCAACTTCCAATTGCATCATCTCTCTGTAAAATTGCTGCTTATGGAAATCTAAGCAAATTGTGTCACAATTTTTGTAACTTGTCCAGAATTGCATAAATTATCCAGAATTTCTATCTCAACCACATTGACATCTGTCATCTACATAGATGATAGTACAGACCATTTAAAATCCAAGTTTTACTTCTTCTTTTTATGATTAAATTTGAATAGATTAGAAATCCTCCAGTTATATAGTGCTCAATTTTACACAGAGCAGCAGCAAAAAACAGCCAAAAACTGTTCTGAAAATTGCGCAGGCTGCAAAATTCAAATAAATTTAAAGAGAGAAAATTTCCTCTTTTTTTGAAAATCAACAGAAATTTGTTTACAAACTGTTCAAAAAGTGGGAAATAAAGACTTACAAAGAACTGAGCCAGGTGGTTGAGTTGGAAGCTGGTGATTTAGCTGGGTTGAGTATGGTTTAGTAGGTTGTTTTCTTTAAATCAAGTTTAAAGCAGTTTTCTTTGTCAATTTTGAGGGTTTTGATTATTCTCATGTGAGATATTGATAATGGTTGAAGAGTTATTCAACTCTTTATTGTCTAAAAAAGATACATAAAATATTGATTGAATCGGTTAACAAGCAAGATTATGTTTCCACTCACTAATTAATGATAAAATGAGAGTTTATCGCTCAATTAATAAAGTGTTACTCAAGTCATTTCGCATTAAGCCAAATTATTAATACTATTTGCTCTTACATCTACAGGCTTTGGATATGTCTGCTTGATATGAAGTCATTATGCGTTGCAACCACTCATTTTAAAAAATTGATAACTACTAGAAGTATTGGAAAAACTGTAGGCAATTATTAAAGATGAATAATTCAAAGATCAAAAATACTGAAAATTTCAATTATTTGTTTATTAAAGCTTTTTGTTTTCACTTGAATATAGAAAGATCAAGCTTTTGATTTAAATTATTCTTAACAAACAACAATCTGTTTGTTCATGTCATATCTTGACAATTATGATGATTTTTTTTTTTGAATTATAGGATTATTTGTTAATCAATTCAGTGTTTTAAATTCCTCACCATCAGAAGATGGTTAGCTTTTTATAAACTCGTTTTTGAAATTGGTCTCAGACATGAAAACTTTTTATACACTTTGATTTAAAATAGTTTAAAACTTTAACTCAAAATGGTTATATTTACTTTTTTGTTAAAACACTCATAAGTCGCCTGTAGTTTATGAACCGAAATTCAAATCAAATTGCTATATCACTTGTCTGAAAGATCCAACTGTCATAAAATATCGCCTATTATGAACTCATAATTAAAAAATATTTTTTGCAAATTTAATAGAAATCAATCTTCATTTTCTCAAATTGTCAGAAATCATCTCGAAATAAAGTCACCTGAAAACCATCATGGATAAATAACTCAGTCTGATGTAATTGTATAACACCAGCAAGCAAAAGAAAAAAAAAATGGCTAAAATTTGAAATTTTAACAAATTATAAAAACATAAAGCTCAAAGTTCAGCTTTTAAATATATTCATAATTCCAAATTTTTTCTATCTAGTGCCTTTCATTTTCCCAATAAGAACCACTCAAATCTCAGTTTTGATTCAAACAAAAGTACTTCAATTTTCAAATAATCAAATAACTATCACATAAATTTCTGAAAATGTTTCTCTCATCACATAACACACTAAAATCTTTTTTTTTATCTTTCATTACCATCGATATTCAAAAGCTGCAAATGTTGATATGTTTGATGCAATGAAACTTCATGCGGTACAACTGGTATTGAAAAAAAAATGTATAACTTGACTCAAAAAGAAAATACTACTACTTTTTCAACTCCTTTATTCGCAAAATTATAAGCAGATTTAAGGTAGAGCAGCTATCAAAACACAAAGTAGCTTGACCATAACTGTGGTAGTGAAAAAATGGGAAGTAATGATGAATGAACAAGTTGAACATCTAAATGTGAGCCAATTGATTCTCTCAGTAATCCAAAAGTCAAATAGCACAATCATTAAAGTAGGTACTCAAGTTGTTGAATAACACACCACAAAATCACTCTATTGTTTATTTCTCTCATAATGTTCTCAGTTGCTGTTGATAATAAAATAATTGAAAACTCAGCACTTCATCCAAGCTACCAATCACCATAATGAGCACAACATTAGTGATTAAAACTCATTCACCAAGCAACTCAGTTAGTTCAAACTTACTGAAATGAATTTATTCCTGAACTGTTGTCTAAATTTGTGAAGTTTCTCAATTTTCTAAAAATTTCTCAGCATTTGAGAATTTCAGAGTTGAAAAAACAGTGGAAGTTGAGAATTCACTAAAATTGTGAGTGTTGAAATACAGAGAGGTAACTAGCTTAATAAAATGTACAAGTTTATACAAAATGGTTGATAATGATTTGAAATTCTGAATTTTGATATTGAACTTTTTATAGGCTAAAAGAATTTCATAATAAAATTGAGAATTATAGGCTATCAAATCATCATAATCAATCAAGTAAAAAAACGTACTCAAATGAAACCAATGTGATTAATATATTTCAGGTGTTTCTAAAAATAACGAGTGTATCAAAGTCACTTTTGAGCACAAATTTGATCAATTTTTTTTTTTGAAGACTTAGTAAATGGGAAGATCATCTTTGAATGAAAACCACATTATGATCAGAATTCATAATATATCCAAAAGCAAAACCACCAAAATCATTTGTTTAAAATTTTCTGTCAAAAAACAATCCAAATCTTTCCTGAATTCTTAGAATCCCACTAGATCTCAAAAACAAAAAATCCATAAAAAATATAGCAATTCCTGAAGAGTGAATCTCGCAAAATGTCCCATTTAGTAGCAACTAACACAACAGAGATAAATAAATCAACATCTCGTTTCAAACTGAAGCATGATGCTAAAGATCCACAAATATTTCAAAAAAACAAAAAGTTTCATAAAAACAAACCAGTTGTTTGGTTATCTAGATTAAATACTCAGTTTGTACATCTCCATCTTTTGTATCTATACCCATCACTAAATGAAAATAAACCTCGTTCTTCAAAGAGTCACTTGCGTTTTGAAAAAAGTTGGTTTGAAACAGATAAATAACAGCAGAACAAAACCAATCAGTAATTTTTATCTTCCCAAAATAGATTGAGCTGGTATATATGACTCTCATAATGATACTGAGTAGGTTATATTGATATAACCCCGCAAAGATCTGCCAAAACAACCTGAAAACCAAAATCCCAAAAAAAGTTCTTAAATTCAGCATGCTATAAACTGCTGAAGAGTGATTTCAAAACCTCCCTAACACTTGGATTGTCCACCAACATCTTACTTGTATCTATAATTCTAATTAATGATCACATAAACTCAAATAAAAGTCTGAATCTTGACAAAGCAGTCTTTTGGAAATAAAAATTCAAAATGAAACTAGGTTTTAAACAAGATTTTTGCATGGAAAAAAGATTAAATTAAAATGAAAATGTTTGTATTAACTAGCTCTTTCTGTTCAATCTATTAACAAGAGTTTTCAAATTTTCAAATTTTTTGAACTTCAGCGATTTTGAAAACACATAATTAAAATTGGAAACACTGCCAAAAAAAAGTTCATACAATGCAGTTCAGATCATGCACATTATAAACCTGGTATCAAATAATCACTGTGTAGTATAAATAGGCTTGTCAAATAGCGTAGTTTGCTCATAAACTATTAAAATTTCCCTGAATTTTTGATATTTCACTTGATTAAATTCACTCCTCAAAGTTGTAATATTCTGAGTTTAGCAGCTTTATTGGGCTCTTTAACTATTATGAATAACAACACATTTAAATGAAAAAGAATAGCCAGACAAATAACAGCAACAACTATTTCTGAAGTTAAAGCATTAATTTAGCTGCTTCTAAAGGCAACACCTATCATCAAAGCTTGCAGTAAGGCTCAAATCGCCATTAGTGTATGTTATTAATATATGAGCATGGAAAAACGCGTTAATCAATGCATGAAACACGATTGATGATGTTTTAAACGTTTGTTTACTTTTTTTTTTTTGAAAACAACACCAAAGACCTATTTCAAAAGACTTTCTCAACAGTGAAACAGCATCACAAACACTTCATCTAGTTGATAACTTCATTCTGATCTCTTTTTGTCTTCTGATTGACTCAAAATTGACTGAATTGTTGAATTGTTTAGTTGTTTCAAAAGATTTGTTTTTATTTTAATGTTGAAAATTTTATTTGACTCTCTACAACAAACAAACAGCAAGAGAATTTCTTTGAGAACAGACAAGAAATCAAATTATTGAAGTTAAAGGTAGTGACTAGGAAAATCAAGAGAGTTGAAATCTATTAGATCGAAAACAAATTTTCAGAGAGATTCATTTATTGAATTAGCTCATTATGGAGAATATTCAACAATTTAATGAATCTATCAAGCCCATACCTCTCAAACTAAGCAGAAAAGCAGCACTCAGCTCGGTAAAATGTAAGATTGAGTCCAAAACTATTGGCTTTCATCATAAACAACTGATGTTCAAAACAAATAAAATAAAAAATCTAGACCCGTCTTCATGAGCAAAGTAGGAAACAATTCAAAGTTTTCCATTATCATCCCAACCAAGTTTTTCTAAGTTTACCCTCAATTACACACTGTTTTAGAAAATTAACAATGATTGTCAATAGAAAACCAAAAAAAAAACATATCTCATTGGTAAGAGTAACCACTTGATTCTGTAGTGTAATGATAAGAGTTAAACTTGGAGCTCTCAATGTTAACCATTTGGATCCCAAGAGTAATTTGAAGCCCAGTAATCAACAATTTAAGCAATTCATTCAGCACAATCCATAATGAACTCATAATCAAGAAAAAAATAACTTGTTCATTGACCAAGAGAGCTATTACCAATAAAACTAATACTTGTATTATTCAGTCCTTCGAAATCACTCATCATACCGTAATATTGCTGAAAAATCCATGTAAATTCTCTAAGATCAATATTCAAATGAGAATTTTATTAAGAAAAATAAATGAAAGACAAAACAAGCTACCAAACTTCCAAATCTATCAGTCAGTCAAAGATATCAAACATCCATCAAAGTTGGGAAAATGAACCCAATAATCAATTATTTTGAAAACAGCAAAAGGAGTTCCATCTCAAAACTTAAATTTTAAAAACATAGAAACCACATTCAACTCTCCATGAATAAAAGCCAAAATTCATTAAGGTTTTAAAACTAGCATACCATCTGCTTAGCTCAAGTTTTTGCTGGTAAACAGTCCAAGCTTCTCCAAGATTACTTTAATTCCACAAAATTCCACAATATTTCAAAAACAACAAATTCATGAAAAAAATACCAACCCGCAGAGATTAAATCTCTTAAAGCATTCATTCCACCACCATTCAGCATAAAAATTGTGAATTAGTCCACCACCGGTTACAAACTAAAGCTTGGATAGTGTACGATGCTCAAAACCCAAAATTTACAGAAAAAATGAAGAGCTATGTAACAACAAGCCTGTGAGTTTGGTCTCCATCCTAAATGCTCAATTTGCAAATCTCTATCCTTTTGTATCTATACCCATTACTGAATAAAAATAAACCTCGCTTTTCAAAGAGTCACTTGCATTTTCAAAAAAGTTGGTCTGAAACACATAAATAACAGCATAATAAAACCAATCAGTATTTTTTATCTTCCCAAAAACATTAAGCTGGTATATATAACTCTCATAGTGATAATATTTAGGTTATATTGATATAACCCTAAAAATATCTGCCAAAACAACCCAAAACCAATTTCGTCAAAAAAAGATGTAAAATTCAGTATGTAATAAACTCTTGAGCAGTAATTGCAAAGTCTTCCAAACACTTGCATTGTGTACTAAAGTCTTGCTGGTATCAATAGCTTTAATTAATCATCACATAAACTTAAGCAAAACTCTGAAGCTGGATAAAGCAGTATTTTGGAGATTAAAATTCAAAATAAAATTAATCTTAAAACAGGATTCCTGCGTGGAAAAAAGCTTCAACTGATATGAACTTGTTTATATTGACCAGATCTTTCTATTCAAGCTATTAACAAAAGGAATCAAAGTTACAAATTTTTGAACTTCAGTGATTCTGGAAACTATATTGAACACAAAATTGGAAACATGCCCCAAAAAAGTTGGTCTGAAACGGCTTAAATCATTTCCATTATGTACTTGACATCAAATAATCAACGTGTAGTAAAAATGGACTCGTCAAATAATGTAGTTTGTTCATAAACCATCAAAACATCTGTGAATTTCTGATATTTCACCTGATCAGTTTCAACAAACAACGCGCTTCTTTTCTAAATTTAATAACTTCAATGAACTCTGTAGTTGGCATAGACAGCAATAGACTTCAATAAAAAAGAATAACCAACTTAACACCTCCTAGATAAACGTTCAAAGTAAAAACCCCAAAAAAACTAATTTTAAGTGCAACACTAGTGAAGAAAACATGCAGTAAGGTGCAAATCACTTCAATTATATGCTATTGATAAATTGGTAAAGCAATACACATTGGATAATGCACATAACGCGTCAATGTTGAGTTGATGATGTTTTAAATGTTTGTTTACTTTTTTTTTGGAAACAACAACATCAAAAACCTAGTTCAAAAAACATTCTCAAAAGTGAAACAGCATCACAAACACTTCATCTAGTGGATAACTTCATTCTGATCTCTTTCTCTCTTCTCATTGACTTAAAATTGAGTGAATCGTTAAGTTGTTAAGTTGTTTTAAAAGATTTGTTTTGATTTTTACGCTGAAAAAAAGTTCAAATGAAAACATTTCAATTGAGATGAAAATGGATTCAAGTTATTATTGAAACATGGCAAAGAATTCAAGTGGAATTGAAGATCTTTCTTAGAAATGTTTATTGATTAAATATAATTCACAATGAGCTCATTATGGAGAATATTTAACAATTCAATGGATCCATTGAGCCAAAAGCCACCCAGATAAACTGAACAAACGGCAATTCATCTCAATAAAGTGTTGAATTAAGCTCAAAATCACCACTGCTGATAACAAACAAACTTTGTTGTATAAATCAAGCAGAAAACAACTCAAAGCTTTCAGTATCAACAAATTTTGTAGTGTAACAGTTGCAACAACTCGGCTCCAGACCAGGCAATTTACCAATAAAACTTCCAAAGTGTTTCAAAACTTAATCACCAGCCTAATACATATGAAATAAATTCACAATTTTTAGCTTCATAACTTTGACTTTCAATAGCTTCCACATAATTATCGTAAAATTCCTTGAAATCGTGGATACAAAACCAGCAAGTTGTGGTTTCAAGCAAATTTCAATTATAACATGGTCAGCATCAAATCAACTTCAACCCCCGCCCCTTCCCCAAAACACCAAAAAGTCATTAATTGTATTAATCAATTTAGTTTTATATCTTTTTAGCTGTTTGAAATGGTTCCAAAAGCTCCAAAACGAAAACAAAAACAAAGTAAAGCTGAAAATAAAGCAAAAACATAAACTGCTTTAAACCAACCCAAACAACATTCAGAATGAGCACCATGTTCTTAACTCACTATGTGTTTAAAAACACAGTGATATCTCTTGTGGATGATCTAGTAAATTCGAAAACAGTTGTCAAATTTTGGATTTTAACACCATGTTATTGGATATAAAGAGCTGGTTGAAAGTCAACAACACAACATGAGTGAACATTTTAAATAGCTGAGATGTAAATGAAAGTAAATTCAAAAGAAATAAACCTTGGTATGGTACCACTGGACGAACATTAACTTGAATTAATATTTGAGATGTTTTTAAAATGCAGTGACAATACTGAAGACAATTGATATTGAAAAAATTGTGCTGTTGGCATCATATTTGTAAGATAATAAGGAAGAGGTTGCTCACTAATGAATGGGTTTGTTGTATGTCAACGTGTTCCTGATTAAAGTGTTTGTTTACATTTTTGTTGACAATAAAAGCTTGTAACACTGTAGTAAAAAACGCGTTTTTTTAGCACCATGAACATATGTTTGTTGTTAACAGTTTACCCAGTGACTGATCAAGTGAAAGAAAAAACTTTTTGCTTCAAATTTTGGCTGTTTAGTTGTTTTGTTTTGTTTTTGTAGAAGTTTAAGATTTTATTTTGGTTGAAAATTTGTTCTGTTGAACACATAAACGAAATTAGTTCCAACAGAAGCAAGTTGAGCAGGTGAAACAGCAAATGGTTCAGTAACTCAAATTCCGTCAATGCATATCAGTTTAAATGGAGAAATCAGATTGAATTATGAAAGCTTAAAATATGTTTTTAACAAAATTCAATCCATAATCATGCTTTAAGAAACTCATTTGTAACAATTAAGCTGGAATGATGAACTTTAACTCATGATTGCAGTATTTTTACATTTACTAATTATTATTGTTGAATAACTGTCTTGAATTAAGTTGTTTGAATTCAATTTCATTTATTGATTAAAAAAGTTCATAGCACAGTTTCATGTTGAGAGAAATAATACATACAGATAGACAAAACGATGGAATCCGTTATGAGTTTTACTTGATTAAACTCCATTCACATTGAACTCAACATAAAAGGTATTTAACTCAAGTAAATTGTTCAATAACTAAAAGCTTCTCTTGTAGAGTTCAATTTTATTTTGAAACACGCATCATCATTTTAAACAAACAAGCAGATTTCAGCAAATAAATGCCAATGGACAATAAACATTCTCATCTAATCACTTACAATTGAAATACACATAAAACCAACATCATTTTTCAATAAATTCACAGATTTCCTAACATTTGATTTTATAATTCAACAATATAACACCAACGTTGAGTAATTTAGTTTCTAAATTTCAAACACAATTAATTCATTATGAAATTCTAATTTAAAGCTCCAAATAGCATAACTCTTAGATTGAACAGCTATCATCCAATAATTTTCAATAATTCAATACTAAAAACCCTCATGGTAACACTTAGATCCCTCCTCTGCTTTCAAATTAATAATGCAATCTACCCGCTCAGTACTATCATTAAAACTTCCGATTGTCATAAAAGTAGAATTATCACAATTAAAACCCGAACATGAAAACCAAAATTCTTTAAAGCA
>JAJMDW010000002.1:0-53609 GCA_030573755.1 Starmera amethionina
GAACAATATAATCATGCTTATTCAATGTTAAGAGCTTGGGTTGAAAGTTCTTTAGATATTTATAGACCAGAACTTTATAGAATCTTATATCCTATTTTCGTTCATTGTTTTTTGGACTTGATAAGCAAAGATGCAATTACTGCTTCAAGAAGTTTTTTCAATAAATTTAAACAAGATCATGAAATTTTACATGGAGCTGAATTAAGTAAATTATCTGGAATTGGAAATGTTGATCATTTAAATGAAAATTCTACAGCTTTAGCTTTTAAAAAAAATAGATATACTTTAAGCATTTCAAGAACTTCATTTAATTTGTTATTATATTTCTTACACGAAAATGAATCAATTGGTGGGTCATTATTAATGAATTTAATTAATCGATACATCGAACCAAAAATTGTCACTGGAAGAATTGATAATGGAGGTGAAGGATCATTAGATGATGGTATCAAACAATTAGATGAAAATGGATTAGATCAAATTGAAACATTCAATAATCAACCTGTTAAATTAGGTTCTTTACCATTAAATCCAGAATATGTTAAAGAAGTTGAAGTTGAATTGAAGAGAAAAGATGAAAGTTTAGTTGATGAATTCAAACTATTACACAAGGAATCAGAAGATTCACCAATGAGAGAATCTTTACCATTACCAAATAAAACTGCAATTGATTTGAAAAGAGAAATTTTAGCAGTTAAAGAATCTAGAGATAAAATCAAATTAAATCATTTACAAGCATCATCACCTTCTGTTTGCATGTACACATTCCACAACACAAACAATGATTTGAATGTTTTGGAATTTAATGATGATTCAACTTTAGTTGCAGGAGGTTTCCAAGATAGTTTTATAAAAATTTGGTCATTGGATGGTTCTCCATTAAAATCTTTAATTCAAGATGATCCTCATTCAAATGATAATAATAGAAAATTAATTGGACATAGTGGTTCAGTTTATGGATTGACATTTTCACCAGATAATAGATATTTATTATCAAGTTCGGAAGATAAAACAGTTAAATTATGGTCAATGGATACTTTTACACCTTTAGTTAATTATAAAGGACATAATCATCCAGTTTGGGATGTTGAATTTTCTCCAATGGGTCATTATTTCGCCACAGCATCTCATGATCAAACTGCAAGATTATGGAGCTGTGATCATATTTATCCATTAAGAATATTTGCAGGTCATTTAAATGATGTTGATGTTGTTAAATTTCATCCAAATTCAACTTATGTGCTAACAGGTTCAAGTGATAAAACTTGTAGAATGTGGGATGTTTCTAAAGGAAGTTGTGTTAGAGTTTTTAGTGGACATACTGGTGCAATTAATACAATGGCAGTTTCACCAGATGGACGTTGGTTAGCATCTGCAGGTGAAGATTCTGTTATCAATATTTGGGATATTGGTTCAGGTAGAAGATTGAAAACCATGAAAGGTCATGGTAGAAATTCAATTTATTCATTATCATTTTCAAGAGAAGGATCCATTTTAGTTAGTGGAGGTGCAGATAACTCTGTTAGAGTATGGGATATAAAAAGAGGTACAAATGAAGCAGGACCAATTCCTGAACCATTTAATAGAGGTAATGAAGATTCTTCCACGTTATTAAATGGATCAAATAAAGAAAATGAAGAATCAAAACGTCGTAAAGAAATCATACCAACAGCAGATCATTTGGCTTCATTTTTCACTAAAAGAACATCTGTTTATAAAGTTCATTTTACTAGAGGTAATTTAGTATTGGCAGGTGGTGCATTTTCTGGATGATGATAAAAATTATTAATGGTGTACATATTAATGCTACAAAAACTTTAAAGCAAACTAACTTGCAATTACAAATAAATACAGAAGTTAAAGATATTGTCTTAATGAATAATCGGTTTTGCAATATCCCAAGGTCCTTGTAATTCATCTTTATATTTCTGAGACATCAAGAAATATAATGGATTTATAAATAATACAGCAAAATTTATAAACAACCATGATACCAGTATTAATAAATTATTCATTCGAGCAGTGGCTATTATTACAATTAATTGAATAATTATGAACAAACACCAATGTAATTTAATATAATTTTTTCTTAACCAAATATCAAATACCGGTAAAACGCCATAGATTTCAAATGCAAACAAAATAAAGCAAAATACTTGTGTTGTTGACTGTAATCTGGACGCCAGTACTATTGAATCTGCTATTAAAATGTTTGTAGCAAATATTGTATTAATTTTTTTATTCACATCAAATTTATAATCTGTTGATATGATATTCAAAACACATAACCAAACAGAAAGTGACCAAATAGAGTCTGATGATGTAGATTCACTTAAAGATTTTAACACAGGTGAGAGTGTCAATATACAAAATGTTATCAATATGGAAGATTTAATAAAGCTGTTTGGAGATGAGTTGTGGAATTGGTAAAAACAGTATAATAATATAGTGGTAAAAATACTAAAACCTGATAAGATTATAGGATCCCAATCACTATTGTAAAACCCCAAAAACACTATATGGACTAGAGCAAGGTGCGATAAATGAAATGAAAACAGTGAAAAATCAGCGACAAGTCTCCAGTATGAATATTTCTGTACCGAAGCATTTCTCTTGAGCTGGGATAAAAAGGACACGTCCGTGTAGTTATCTGGAAACGGCTGTCTGATGTAAAGAAGCTTTTTCCATTGTGTTTTCATAGCTGCTTCAGTGTATCGTTTAAATATTTTAAAGTATGTATCAAAATAAATTGGAATTTTATCAAATACTGAAATAATTTTAAAATTCAAGACAGAAACAAGAAAGAATACGATGAGCAACCAGTCGCTGCGCAGCGTGAACATTGAACCGAGACTCACAGAGTCCACTGCGAACTTGTTACAGACTTCTACGAGCAATATGACCACCAATCGAGCAGGCAGCAGTATTGCAGGTACACTAACCAAAGATAGAGTGACTGCGACAATGAAGCTGACCGATAGAGCTGCAAGTAGTAAACCAGCTGTTGACTACCAGGACAAGTTGTGGACACAGATAGACGTGTTGGATGACGTGAAGAAGATGAGTGAGCATGTTGCCACAGACGGTTCATTTTTCAGTGAAGAGCACAACGACGCCTTGAAAGAGGTGCGTATGTCGCAACTAGAGCTGCTAAGAAGTATCAAGCAGTCCGAGATGGTGGTGGATGGGAATGTGGACCATCGTCTGGTGTGGGACTGTGACAACTTGGAGAGTGTGAGGAGTCGGTTGTACAACGATGAGTATTTAAGTCAATTGGACCGCAATATTGATGCTGTGAAGAAAGGTTTAGATCAGCTTGACAGTGCTGTGAAGAGAGTGGACCAGAATTCTACCACAGATGAGTTCTAGTCTCGGCTTCTATTACATATAGCATCTCGTGAAGACAAATCATGAGAAAATGGAAAATGGTGGGTTTCTCTGGTGAAACCTGGTGCTACAACTTCAAATAAAAACATCATGGCGACAACCTAATCACTAGCTACACAGAAGTGGTAACTACACTTTTCAATTCCCACTGGATCACTGCTCAAACACAGCTTTCTCACCATGAGAAATAATTTCTTCATAAACAAAATGTCTGGATGTCCCACCACCAGACGGATAACTTTGTTCCTTCTTTCTGGTTCTCAGAAATTTATTTTATTTAAGCAGCTTGAATTCTTTTCTCTGCTCTTTCCAGTCCAATTCAGTTCCACAATCCAATCCAATCCAACCAGTTGCTAAATGTCCACATTCTCAGACTTCAAGCTCACCTCAGAGCTCACAGCTTACAAAAACCTTGCAGCTTTGCACGCTGAGCAAGGCAAAACCATCTCATTGTCTGAGGAGTTTGCTAAAGACCCTCAGAGATTCGAGAAATACTCCAAAGAATTCACAAACTTTGATGGCTCTAAAATCTTGTTTGATTTTTCGAAAAATTTGATCAACAATGAAGTCTTCAAAGAATTGGTTGCTTTAGCTAAAGAAGCCAAAGTTGAAAATTTGAGAGATGCCATGTTCAAAGGTGACCACATCAATTTCACTGAAAACCGTGCAGTCTACCACGTTGCTTTAAGAAACAGATCCAACAGACCTATGTATGTTGATGGTATCAATGTTGCTCCAGAAGTCGATGCTGTTTTACAACATATCAAAGAATTTTCAAATGAAGTTCGTTCTGGTGCTTGGAAAGGTTATACCGGTAAGAAAATCACTGATATTGTCAACATTGGTATTGGTGGTTCAGATTTGGGCCCAGTCATGGTCACTGAAGCTTTAAAACATTACGCTTCTCCAGATTTAAACGCCCATTTTGTTTCAAACATTGATGGTACTCATATTGCGGAAACTTTAAAACTTTGTAACCCAGAAACCACTTTGTTTTTAATTGCTTCTAAAACTTTTACTACAGCAGAAACTATCACTAATGCAAATAGTGCTAAAAGCTGGTTTTTGAATTCTGCTAAAGATTCTGCTCATATTGCTAAACATTTCGTTGCTTTATCAACTAACGCTGAAGAAGTTGCTAAATTTGGAATTGACACCAAGAACATGTTTGGTTTTGAAAACTGGGTTGGTGGCCGTTATTCTGTTTGGTCTGCAATTGGTACTTCTGTTGCCTTATACATTGGTTTTGAAAATTTTGAAAATTTCTTAAAAGGTGCTGAAGCATTTGATCAACATTTTATTAACACTCCTATTGAAGAAAATATTCCAATTATTGGTGGATTACTGAGTGTTTGGTATAACAACTTTTTTGATGCTCAAACACATTTAGTTGCTCCATTTGATCAATATTTACATAGATTCCCAGCTTATTTACAACAATTATCAATGGAATCCAATGGTAAATCTGTTACAAGAGGTGATGTTTTCACCAATTACTCTACTGGATCCATTTTGTTTGGTGAACCAGCGACTAATGCTCAACACTCTTTCTTTCAATTGGTTCATCAAGGTACTAAATTGATTCCAGCAGATTTTATTTTAGCAGCTCAATCTCATAACCCAATTGAAAACAATTTGCATCAAAGAATGTTAGCATCGAACTTTTTTGCTCAAGCAGAAGCTTTAGCTGTTGGTAAAGATGAAGAAAAAGTTAAATCAGAAGGTGCCACTGGAGGTTTAGTTCCTCACAAAATTTTCTCTGGTAACAGACCAACAACTTCAATTTTAGCTCAAAAAATTACACCAGCTGCTTTGGGTGCTTTGATCGCATACTACGAACACGTCACTTTCACTGAAGGTGCTATTTGGAACATCAACTCTTTTGATCAATGGGGTGTTGAGTTAGGTAAAGTTTTAGCTAAAGTTATTGGTAAAGAATTGGACAATGATGCTAAGATTTCTACACATGATGCTTCCACTAATGGATTGATCAACAAATTCAAAGAATGGGCATAAATTGTTTTTTTCTAATTCGTTGTTTTTGTGTTTTATTTTAATGTTTATGATAGTCTTTTTTTTTATTGATCTTTCTATATGTAGTCAATTATTTAGAAATTTAGAAATTTGCTACACGTAAAAAAACTGCACATGAAGAAAAAAAATTAAAAAACGCGTCAAAGCAATTAGTGACAAATTAAAGATAAAAGATAAAATGAGTATTGAAGTTGTGGACGAGTCTTCAGACCAGATATTTGATGACGAGCTGCAAGATAGTACGTAATTTTTTGTTGTTGGTCTAAATTTGATATGTAACTAACTTTTTTTTTTAATTTTAAAAGATTATAACAACTGGAAAAACAATGCCATACAACTTTATGATTATCTACACACTGTGAATCTGGTTTGGCCATCTTTAACGGTGGAGTTTTTTCCTGATGTAGAGACTACAAATAATAGAACAAAATTCAGATTATTAACAGGAAGTTTTACCTCTGGACAAAGTGATGAATTTATAACAATATCAAGTTTTATGAAGAGCTCGGAGGTTGAACCAGTACAATTGAATAATTATGATAATGAATTAGAAGAATTTATTAGCAGTTCACCAATTTCTAAACATCAAATCGATCAAAAAATTTTACATTCTGGAGAAATTAATAAAGCTAAAATATCACCATTCAATCCTGATTTAATTTCTACAATCAATAATTTAGGTGAGATTTTCATATTTGATAGAACTAAACATTCAACCACTCAATTGAGTGTCAATGGATTTAAATATGACTTAAAGTTACAACCAAAACATAAAGATGAAGGATTTGGAATATCTTGGAATAATAATAAAAATGGGGTATTAGCAACATGTTCTATGGATGGTACTACAAAGATATTTGATTTGAATACTTATGTTAAAAATGATGATAAATTTTTGAATCAAGTTAAAGAAATTGAATCTGATTTTGATGATAATACCAAAGGTACCAATGACTTGAAATGGAACTTAAATCATGATTCTGTATTAACCACAGTTGGAGAACAAAATATAGTACAACTATTTGATGTTAGAGATAATAGTATTAGTCATGGTAGATCTGTTAAATCCACCAATTCAAAATTCCACACTGGAGGTGTGAATTGTTTGAGCTATAGTCCCGTTAATGAATACTGTTTAGCCACTGGTGACTCTGCAGGTTGTATTAATGTGTGGGATATTAGAGATTTAAATGCACCATTGAAATGTATATCAGAAGCACATATTGGATCCATTTCATCTATTAATTTCAATCCAGACCATGGTGAGTTGCTTCTGAGCAGTGGTAGCGATGATGGGAAAGTTAAAATATGGGATCTAAGTCCAAATGGTGGAGATGATGGTCTTAAATTTGTGCATGGAGGACATTTATTGGGAGTGAACGAGGCGACTTGGAATGTCAACGACAGCTTGATGGTTGCATCTGTGTCCAACGACAACACGCTGCATTTGTTCAAGCCTGTTTTGTGTACATAATTGAATGAATTATTGACTTAAAACTACATAAACTTGTAGACTTGTGGAAGCTGGCACTTTTTTTCCTGATTAGGAAGTCAACAAATTTCCGGGTAGTTTTGATTTTTGGAAATTTTTTATGTATTTTTTTTTCGGTTTTTTTCATTCGCTGAAACAGAAAAAACAGGGTGAAAAAAAAATGAATTTCAAAAATTGGATTATACAACTTTTGTTTCCAACTTTCGATCCAGAATTTCCTTTCAGCTGTGCAGAATGAGTCTTCGTCAATTATCCATGAGAGGTGAGTTGTTTCAGTTCTTATGTACAGTTTTTTTCCCGCTTGTTCTAGCATGAAATATGGACATTTAATGCTCGGGAAAACTCCTGTTGTTGTTATTGTTATTCCCAAGATCCCAGTTACTAACCGTGTCACAGCTGTTCGTCCAGCCTCTTTTGCATTACGTTCAGCACCAATTGGTGTCCGTTTCATGTCCACCCCAACCCAAGACCCAAAAGCCAAAGCCTCCTCCATCTTGGAAGCTTTGCCAGGTAACTCTGTTGTTTCTAAAACTGGTATTTTAGCAACTGGTGTTGCTGGTTCAATCTACGCAATTGCTAATTCTTTATATGTTGTTAACGAAGAGACCATTCTTTTAGTCACTTTCACTGCTTTCTGTGGTTTAGTTGTCAAATACGTTGCTCCATTATACACCACCTGGGCGCAAGGTAGAGTTGATGAAGTTAAAGATATCTTAAACTCTTCAAGAATCAGACATGTCACTGCTGTTAAAGACAGAATTGATTCTGTTTCTGAATTGAAAGATGTTGTTAACACCACCAAAGTTTTATTTGAAATCTCAAAAGAAACTGCTGAATTAGAAGCTCAAGCTTTTGAATTGAAACAAAAAGTTGATATTGCTGCTGAAGCTAAATCTGTTTTAGATTCATGGGTCAGATATGAAGCTTCTGTTCGTCAATTAGAACAAGAACAATTAGCCTCAACAGTCATTGCTAAAGTTCAAAAAGAATTAACTAATCCAAAATTTCAAGAAAAAGTTTTACAAGAATCTGTTGCTGAAATTGAAAAAGTCTTTGCTTCTGCTAAATAAATTTATTGATCAATTCCTTTATTTTATATGCATTTATCATTCCAGGAGGAAAAACAAACAATAGAGAACAACAAATATTCAACTTTTATTTGATTTGAATTTTACAAACTTTTCATATATAAATAAAAAGCCATCAAAAAAAAAAAACGAAATGAAATGATATATTAGAAATTTAAACACTTTCATCGTCTGTAAAATCAAACTCTTCTTGATCTTCGTCACGTATATTTTCTGTTTTTTCTTCTTCTTCTTCTTCTTCTTCTAGCTTACGTTTAACTCCTCTATTCTTCTCCTCCTTTTCTTTTGAGTCTATTATATCTTGCTTTTTAGTTTTGTTATGTTTTCTTTGAACAGTACTTGGAATCAACATATTGTTATCAATTACAGGTTCAGAAATAACAGCTTCTGATGAATAAACTGTTTTAACATCAATTTTATAAAATTTGGGTGGATCTTCTTTTGGCAATGGTATATCTTGTAGTAGTTCTTCTTCTTTAAATTGTGGTTTCTTTATTTGATAAATTTTGAAATTCTTTAAGCCTTTTGGTGCTATTCCTAATGGACTTCAGAAAAAAAAAAAAAATGTTAGTAATACTCAAAAACAAAAGAAAAAAAAAAGCATTCATTTTAAAGCAAACTCACTTCCATTCTGGATCATAATAAACACTTTGATCCCCGAATTCGACTGGTTTATTACCTTCTTCAAAATCTTCATTTATCAATTTTTTGGATTTCAATAGATTCCAATCCTTCTGCAATTGAGCTAATCTTTTTGTGTCAAATGCATTAAGTTTCCCCTTGTTCTCCTGCTGTCTTTGTAATAACTCATTGATCTTTTGTTGTATGAATCTAGGATTGATTTTGGTTAATTTCTCTAACTTCTGTTTCTGTTTCAGATCTTTTGATTTCTTGATTTCACGTTGTTTTTGTTTCCTTCCTTTGAAAGCCCTGTTAGTACTACTCTGCCAAATCACATTACAACGGTTTCTCACTTTCTTGTTCCACTAAATTAATACTCATTTTTCAAATCAAACCGTTTTCAGATTATTTGTATAAAACAAAATTATTATACATATTTTTTTAAAAAATATTTTAATTCTTTAATCTTCAATATCAGATCAAATGTCGTCGCCTGAAAAGCCAGATATTGACCGCTCAGGGGTGCCGGTGAATGCCCTCGAGGCACTCAGACTGAGACTTACACAGGTTTGTGCCAAACCCTATAAAAGAATGTTCAATAACTAACTTTGTTTCTAAGCTCACACATTCTTTGAATAAATTACAAGTTGATATGACAAAAGCAACTCCGTTACATTGGTAAATTTGTTATTTGTGATTTTTAGTGTGATATCGATAATAACAACTTTTTTTATTTTTTTAGGAGTGCTTTACAGAGTCAAATGAGTATTATACTTGGTCAGTTAGCTTCATTATCTTCAGTTTTGACAAGTTATTCTTCTATCTTATCAAAAACCATTGTCTATCCAATTCCTGAGTTCCCAACCACGGAGCAGGAAACACTCTTGATGACATTGCTAAGGAAAAAACACATGCCAGAAGTGGTGGAGTGGATTGAAGATTCTAAAAAACTTGTGGATGAACTGAATTCAGGAATTGGTTTAGTTAATGATGAAAAAATCACTGATTGGTGTTTATCTACTGCTAATAAGCAACGAGAAAAGTTTGCTATGAAATCAGCACAAGGAACAGCAACCAGTACGCCTGTTTTTAGCAAAACAGATTTAGCTCCAACTGATCCTCAACCACTATTAACTATTGACCAAGTTCTGAAATTCATGTATCAAGGTGTTCTTCCTGGTGAACAACAACAGCAGCAATCTACAGTGGATGACAATAAGAAGAAGGACACTGCCAAAGCATGACATTAATTAGAATGAATTCAAAAGCACAAATGAACAACTAATATTTACAAACGTAGAAGTGAAAGAAAACTATATACACACACACACACACACATCAAATAAATCATAAACACCTTCTAAGAAAGCAGTTTGGCAACCAGTTCCCATGTACCAAACATTATGATGCTGTTAGGTACTGTTCTTAATAAATGTGGTGTCAATCCTCCATACATCGAAGCTAAACCTTCTTCTTTAACCACCAATCTGAATGTTTGTAATAATCCAGTGTACTTCAATTTCCCATCTTTAAGAGGAGCTTGTCTTAATCTTGTTCTTATTACTTCATGTGGGTATGTTATCAAAGAAGCAATCAATTTAGCAAAACCTGCTGACCCTGATCTGGCTGCCCAATCTAAAAAGGCATCTAAGTTGTTTCTTTGATAATTTGGTTGTAATTGACGTTGTTTCTCTTTGTGGGAAATGATGGCCTTCATTTGTTCATACAACACCCATTGGATTGTAGATTCCACAGATCCAAGATATGAAGCAGTTAAACCTTTATATAACCCTGTAATACCTTCTTTTTGTATGACACTTTTAACACAATCAAATGAGTTTTTGTATAATTTAGAAGTGGACTTGTCTAATTGCAATCTAGTCTTCACAAGCCAAATAGGATTGGTGGCAGTGGATGTGGCTATCCCTGCAGTTATAGCAGAAATCAAATGAATCCAAGTTGCTTCTTGACCATTATTCAAATGTTTTGAGTAAAATTCCTTACCAAAACTATAAGTGAAAAAATTGATAGATCTGGCAGGTATCACTCCAATCAAGTTTGGTCCTAAACCTTTGAATAAACTGGTGAAACCTTCATTTTTATAAACATTATTGATGATCCCAAAAGTTTCTTTGAAGTGGTACCCAGCTTGGACTAAATAATTTGAAGAGGTTAATTTTGTTTTATAAGTCTGTGCAAAAACATCACTCTGTAATCTTGTTTTCACAACATCAAATGGAGATGTACAAATAGCACCTGCCATTCCCCCAATCCCTCCAGCAACAAAATGAACCCAAGGTTTAAATTCTGGTTTGGTAACTTTTCTCTCTGATGTTTTCAATGTTGCTGATTTTTCATCACTGGCTAAGAATGGCGCAGCTTCTTTCACCTGGTGTTTCAAATCTTCACGACCTTTTTTATCCATGCTACTAAAATTGCTATAACAAGCACTTTCTATGAATTTTTATTTGTACTTTAAAACACTCTATAACTGTGCTTCAAGGGTTTATTTGAACAGAAAAAAATATAGACTGCTCTGAAGACTCTAATCTCTTGATATGAAAACTTTACAACCTGTATAACAACACTTTAAAATGGCGATGAGCTAGTTTCTTACTACATACATCAGGTAAAAAAAAAAAAAAAAAAACATATGTATATAAAATTTCGAAAATTTTTCAGCTGAAATAATTTCATGTATGTATTTATTGGAATTTGGAATTGAGTGCCATCAAACTCATGTTCAATAAAGCTCTAGATGTATTATTGTAGAAGATTGCAGCTACAATAAATGGTGAAAAAACAAAACATAACATTGAAAATTAAAATTACAAACTACAAATACATATACCTTTTTTATTTTTTTTTTGGTTGTGAAAAAGATTAAAATGTTTTATTCCAGTTTCTTACATAAATTTAGAAACTAGAACGCTTATTCGTCATCTTCAGCAGCTTCTGCTGATTTACCAGCAGATCTCTTTTTAACACGACCTAATTTACCACCGTTCAAAGAAGAAGTTTTAGCAAATTCAATGTGTTTTTGGGAATCCAATCTGACCAAGAAAGATGGAATGTTGACAATTTGTTTACCAACAGCAATGTGTCTTTGGGAAATTAAGACTCTGGCGTGGTGGATAGATCTAGCCAAACCTAATTTATAAACTTGGGTTTGTAAACGTCTTTCTAAGAAATCTTCTGGACGTAAAGCTAAGACATAATCTAATTTCTTTTTGTCTTCGGATAAAACACCAACACGAACCAATCTTCTAATCAAAGCATTACCTTCAAATAAACGTTTTGGATCTTTTTCGTCTCTGGTCAATAAATCACGGGCAGCACGACGAATTTTAGATAATTGTAAATTAATTCTGTAAATTTCACGTTTGTTTTTTAAACCGTATTCACCAGCTAATTTCAATTCAGCATCTAAACGAGAAGATTCGTATGGACGTTTTGGGACAGCGTAAGTTTTAGAGTAGTTTCTTGGAGCACCTATAGATTGTTAAAATTATATTCCTCACTTAAAAAGAAAAAAAAAAAAAAAAAAAAAAAAAAAAAAAAAAAAAAAAAAAAAAAAAAAAACTCTAAAACAATGCAAATGATCAATTTGATAAAAATATATTGCAAAAGTCTACATAAAAGTTCAGTAGTATTATTCTTCATTCTTTTAATTATCATATAAAGCATAGTTTCAAAAACAATGTTAAACAACGGATGCAGTATTATCAAATCTCTAAAATCAGGATAGGAGTTATATCAAAACTAAATCTCAAGATAAAGAACCATTGCGCCCAGATTCAAAACTGATAAACTGTCCCAGTGAATAACAATTGTAATGAACATTTTGTACTGAAGTGTCGGGAATTCAGCACAAAATTGCTTCATTGATAAACCTTAGATGGTAAACAAACATCAAAGGAGAATTAAAAGAAGAATAAAGGACCCGAACCTTTATGCAGAAAATAGTGAAATGAAACTCAAAACGAAAGAATCATAAAACTATTCTTTGCTGGACAAAGTGAGGCTGTTTGTGATTGAATGAACTATCTTTAACCAAACAAAAAAAAAATAGATGTAAGATAAAGATGATCACTCCACAGAGCGCTGCACTGTGCCCATCACATCTTACCAGCATGATCATAAAGACTGTCTGGAAGAGTTTGTAATGTAAATCAAGCCAACTTACGAGGCATTTTGACTGATTAGAACTTGAGTTGGTTGATTAAAGAGAAACTGCGATATCAATTTTTGAAATTTTTCATTTATTTCAGAATGCATCTTGCAAAAAATAAATTCTGAAAAATCAATCATGCTGAAAATTACACTGTAATGTGTGGATGTTACATGTTGCTTATTGCCGAAAAAAGAAATACTGCGTACCAGGAGCAGTCACTAAAATCTTATTTTGAGAAAGTACAGTTTTCAGTGTAAAACATAGTGAGGTGTAAGGAGATGGAAGCCAGAAACAAGGACCATTGAGGAGCCTGGCGAGGGCAATTAGCTGCTGCTGCTGCTGTTGTTACAAATGGCAGCAGTCCTCAGCAGTTACAGATACAATTGTGCTCGCTGCTGCGCGGTTGGTGAGCCATCAAGTCTTGAGTACGTTGAACGTTCTGCTTCCATTGAAAATTAATATAAAAGAAGTGATTTCCTCGCGAGTCGCCACTAGCGGCATATGGATTTTGATTTGTAAAAATTTAGTGAATTAATAACAGGGCGTTTCTGCTTGCGAGCCTCGAACTGCTGTCCTCTACTTGAACTACAATTGCCTACAACTGCATTGTTCTGCATTGGTTTGCATAGACCCGACTTTCTGCCAAAATCTGACGTGTCGACAGTCGCTCTGCTTTTTGAACTGCAAAACTGGTATAAATATACGCAGATTTCCCACATTACAAAACATCAACAAAAACCCCAATCGTGTTGTTGGTGCCGGCGCTTGCTCTCAAAACTTACTTTAAATATCATTGTCATTGCAAACAACCATCAAGCTTCTATATACACCGTTTCAACAGAGTTTGAACCACTTTTTTCATACTTTTCATATTAATAGCAGCTATAATGTCTAGATTAGAACGTTTAGTGGTTCTTTTGGATACAGGGTCCACTCAATTTATAAGGAATACTGCTGCTGATCAGCTCAGTGACTTGGCGAAAGCACACCCAGAAGAAATGCTCAATTTGTTAGCCAGAGTTTACCCTTTCCTATTGTCCAAAAAATGGGAAACTAGAGTCACTGCTGCTAGAGCAATAGGAGGAATTGTCTCACACTCTCCTTTATGGGATCCAAACAGTGAAGCGTTTCAGCTACAATTGATGAAAGATAAAGAAGAAGAACTAAGAAGAGCAAAAGAACTGAGTGATGAAAAGGCTATCCTTGAAAAATTGACCACCAATAACAAGATTAAAGAGAATGATGATTCTGATGATCAAAGAACCACTAGTGATAATGAAAACAGTGACAACAGCATTGATATCAAACCTAAAATCGAAGAGTTGACTGAAGATGAGGTCAAATTTGAGCTGAGTTTTAATGGTAACGAAAATGTCTTTATATCGTTTGATAATTGGAATTTATCTGATATCTTGCAAAAGGGACATGTTCTTTTATCACATGCATCAAATGAAGATAATTCTGTTACATCAGTTTCATCCAATTCAAATCTATCTAATAGTAATAGTTTGAAAAGACAAAGACTTTTAATAAATAAAAACTTGGGAATTAAAATGGAGTTAGAAGATGAAGTCATGCTTGATCAACCAACTTCAGAAACGAAAACTGAAGGTGTTGATGTTGAGGTTGTTAGCAAACAGGAAATACCGACTCCAAACTCTGGCTCAAGTTCTCCCATATCAGCTAGTGGGGATTCTATTGCTGCATCTTCATCTGGTAAATCAATTTCAAGTGCAAGATTAAAAGCTATGGCTAAAAGAAAGGCTAAAATGGAAGCGAAGGGAACTTCACAAAAAAAAAAACCAGTTGATTTGTCACAAAGCTCCATTTCAAGACAATTAGTTAAACAAGAAAATTCATTGTCAGCAACAAATGATTCAAATCAAATATCAGACTTGAAAAATTCTGCTAGTATTGAAACTCACGCTAATCCTCAAGATTTCAGTATAACCACTCAAGCTGGGGGTAATAAAATTGTCATGGAAACAATTGCTCCAGAAATACCACCTATTTTATCTCAGCATGCAAAAGTTGCTGGTCTTATTTGGCCATTTCAAGGTGTTTATGAGCTATTAATTTTAAATCTATTCTCAGAAACTTGGGAAATTAGACATGGTGCCGTTCTAGGTTTAAGAGAATTAATCAAAAAACATGGAAAAGGAGCTGGTAGAATCAAAGGTAAGTCTATTGAAGAAAATAATAAAAGCAATCGTAGAGCACTGGAAGATTTATGCTGTCGTTTGTTAACTATTTTTGCTTTGGATAGATTTGGTGACTATGTTCATGACACTGTTGTTGCTCCAGTTAGAGAATCTGGTGCCCAGGCTTTATCTGCTCTACTTATCCATTTAGATGATGACTTAGTTCTAAAAACTTTTAATGCTTTAGAACAATTGATTTTACAAGATGATAATTCAAAAGATAATGATAATGATGAAGAGATGGAAGACTTAAAATTAAAAGAAAAAATTTCCAAAATTCCAAAACTAAACTGTTGGGAAGCAAGTCATGGTGGTATGTTAGGTTTGAGATATTTTGTTAGTATACGAACAGATATTTTAAACTCGAAACCAGAATTACTAGATGACGTTGTGAAAATGGTTCTTCATGGTTTGAAAGAATCAGATGATGATGTTCAAGCTGTTGCTGCTTCAACATTAACTCCAATTACAGATGAATTTGTTAAACTTCGTAAAGAAACAATTAATGTTGTATTATCAACTATTTGGATGTGTTTGACAAGATTGAAAGACGATTTATCTGCTTCTATTGGTTCTGTCATGGATTTATTGGCAAAATTATGTATTCATCCAGAAGTATTGGAAATTATCAATAAAGAAGCTTTAATTAATGATGAATATTCCTTAAAGAAATTGGTTCCAAAACTTTATCCATTTTTAAGACACTCGATCACTAATGTTAGAAAATCCGTTTTGAACACTTTATTGGCGTTTTTATCAATTGATAACAACTCTTCAAAAGACTGGATTAATGGTGTCACTTTCAGATTAATTTTTCAAAATATGTTACTTGAACAAAATCCTTCGATTTTGAAACTGTCTCAACAAGTTTTTACAAAATTAATACTGGAAAGTTTTAAACAAGATGGCATGGATTTGAATGTAATTTTGGTCAAACATTTACAACCCGTGATAAACTTAATAATGACTCCAATAGGTGTTTCAAGATATAACTATCAAATGAATTGTGAGTTCTTGATGAGATATCATTCAAATATTGAATCGAATTTGAATTTCCATGATTATCAAAACAAAGGTTTCGATCTTGAAATGAGTGAAGTCAAAAGTGGTAGCAGTGGAAATGATGATGATTTGGATAACTCAAAACCAGCACTTGAGATTAAACGTGGAAGAAAACGTAAAGTTCCAGCTAAGGAAGAGTCCTCCATCCCTACTCCAGATACAGAACGCGTCAATATTGATGGACCAATGATTTCTGGTGATGTTACATTATTAGGACTAGATGTTTTTGTTAGAACTAGATTAGCTGCTTCAACAGCTCTGGGTCAAGCTTTAGCTTATCTTGGGAAAGAATCACTAGACGAGTTGTTTGAATTACTCAAGAAATACTTGCAAACTCCCCATTCAACTCCAAGGTTATTAACTTCTGTTGTTATCAATGAATATTGCAAAACTTTGTTGCAAAAAAATGAAAAACCTTCCAAAGAAGCTTATGATTTTTTCTATGATGAATTATTGGAAGTTTTGAATGATCCAAGCCTTTTACCATTCTATAGAGAATTGGTTCCTACTTTGAAAGCTGTCAGAACACAATGTCATGCTTTATTCAGAGTTTTTATTGAACAAGGAAGATTGTCAGCAAGTAAAATTCCAGAGGTCCCTGTTATTGTTCAAGGGGAACCTGATTCTGGCCCTAATGCTTTCACTTTGGAAAAAGCTGAAGTCGTTGCTAATGAGACTTACCTAAAATTATTTGGTTATTTATCACCAGGTGCAAAACTTTCTGCTCAAAAACCTTTAGAAGATGCAAAGACAAGTTTATTGTTAGCTTTAGAAAGAGCCAAATATGCTAGAACTAAAAGAACAATAAGTATTTTATCAAATTATGCATCTGCTGCTTTTTCATTAGGTGATTTACCAAAGAAATTGAACCCATTTATTCGTTCATTAATGGATAGTGTTAAATGCGAAGATTTACAAGATTTACAAGAAAGATCAGCTGGTTCAATTGCAGATTTAATTCAAAAATTGATTGAAAATGGAAAATCAAATGTTTCTGATAAAATCATCAAAAATCTTTGTGGATTTTTATGTATTGATACAACTGAAGTTCCCGAATTTACATCAAATAAAGATTTGACTGACATTATTTTAACCTTGAAGAAAGAAGATGACCTAGCTTCATCTGAAATTGCTGCTTACGAAAAGGCTCTGCTAGAAGCTCGTATCAAAAGAAGAGGTGCGAAATTATCATTGGAATTTGTTTTGAAGCATTTTAATTCTGAAATTTTTATCAAAATTCCACAATTTAAAGCGATTATTTTCGAACCATTGGAAAAACTATCCATTCTTGAAGAATCAGAATTGGAACCAATTGGTCAGAATATTGTTGATGCTTTAGGAATATTAAAAGCTTTGATTCCAACCTTTGATTCAAGTTTACATGAAGAATTAATTTCTTTGTTACCACATATTTTAATTGCATTGAGATCAAAACATTCCGTTTTCCGTTATTCAGCTGCAAAAACATTAGCTTCTTTGGCAAAAATTTTACCTTCAAAAATTATTCCATTTATTGTTAAGTCAGTCTTACCTTTATTGAACAATGCTGGTGATGTTTCAGATCGTCAAGGTGGTATTGAGGCAGTTTTCCATTTATCAAGTGTAATGGATTTTGATATTTTACCATATGTTATCTTTTTGATTGTTCCAGTCTTAGGCCGTATGAGTGATTCGGATCATGATGTTAGAGTTTTGGCTACAACTACGTTTGCCTCAATCATAAAATTAGTTCCATTGGAAGCTGGTATTCCAGATCCTGAAGATGTTCCAAAAGAGTTATTAGAAGGTCGTGAAAAGGAACGTGAGTTTATTCAACAGATGATGGATCCAACTAAATCAAAACCTTTCGAATTACCAGTTGCCATCAATGCTTCTTTGAGAAAATATCAACAAGAAGGTATTAATTGGTTAGCATTTTTGAATAAGTATCATTTACATGGTATTTTATGTGATGACATGGGTTTGGGTAAAACTTTACAGACAATTTGTATTGTTGCAAGTGATCATCACTTAAGAGCTGAAGATTATAAAGTTACAAAATCCATTGAAACAAGACCACTACCAACATTGATTGTTTGTCCTCCTTCTTTAACAGGTCATTGGGAACAAGAGTTCAATCAGTATTCTCCTTTTTTGAAAGTTGTTGTTTATGCTGGCGGGCCATCCGTTAGAGCTGGTTTAAGATCTCAATTAAGTGATGTTGATATCATTGTTACTTCTTATGATGTGGTTAGAAATGATGTTGAGTTTTTGTCTTCAAAAGATTACAATTACTGTGTATTAGATGAAGGTCATATTATCAAGAACTCAAGCTCTAAATTAACCAAATCCGTTAAACAGATTAGAGCAAACCATAGATTGATCTTATCTGGTACACCAATTCAAAATAACGTGTTAGAGTTATGGTCATTATTTGACTTTTTGATGCCTGGTTTTTTGGGAACAGAAAAATTATTCCAAGAAAGATTTTCTAAACCAATTGCTGCTTCAAGAAACGCCAAAACTTCATCAAAGGAGCAAGAAGCAGGTGCGCTAGCCTTAGAAGCGTTACATAAACAAGTTTTACCATTTATGTTGCGTCGTTTAAAAGAAGAAGTTTTGTCAGATTTACCACCAAAGATTATTCAAGATTATTATTGTACTTTAAGTGATCTACAAAGACAATTATACAATGATTTTGCCAATAAACAAAAATCTATTGTTCAAAGCGATGTTGATACAGTTGAAGTTGCAGAAAAACAAACACATATTTTCCAAGCATTGCAATATATGAGAAAGTTGTGTAATCATCCAGCTTTAGTGTTATCACCACAACATCCACAATATGCTGATGTTCAGAAATATTTGAAAAACACCAACATGAGCTTACATGATATTAGACATGCACCAAAGTTGATGTCATTGCGTACATTATTAGTTGAATGTGGTATTGGTGTTTCAGACGTTGAAAAGAACAATTCAGGTAATGTTATCAGTCAGCATAGGGCTTTGATTTTCTGTCAATTGAAAGATATGTTGGATATGGTTGAAGAAGACTTATTCCGTAAACATTTACCATCGGTTACATTTATGAGACTAGATGGTAGCACAGATCCAAGGCAAAGACAATCTATTGTTAGAAAATTCAACGAAGATCCATCTATTGATGTTTTGTTGTTGACTACCAAAGTTGGTGGTTTGGGTTTGAATCTAACTGGTGCAGACACTGTTATTTTTGTTGAACATGATTGGAATCCGATGAATGATTTACAAGCCATGGATAGAGCACATAGATTAGGTCAAAAGAAAGTTGTCAATGTCTACAGATTGATCACTAAAGATACATTAGAAGAAAAGATTATGAGTTTGCAAAAATTCAAGATGAACATTGCTTCTACCGTTGTCAGTCAACAAAACACTGGTTTAGCATCCATGGATACTAATCAATTACTAGATTTGTTTCATGTTGAAACCAATGATGCTGCAACTGGCGATAATGACAAGAGAGATAAGGATAATGAAGAGACTATCACTGAATCGGGTTTAACGGGCAAAGCAGGAGCTGTTGTTGGAGAGTTAGGAGAATTGTGGGATGAATCTCAGTACGAGGAAGAGTATAATCTTGATACATTTATCAAGAGCTTGAAATGAACAAAGTTACGATAATGATTAATTGCATTCACAAAAACATAGAGAAACATTTGAGCATTTTACATATTGGCAGGCATGCGAGGTCCTCCCTATTATAATTGATTTGTATAACTAGTCGTGTATTAGAAAGTTGTTATAAATTGCATTTGATTTAAGTTACATATGTATGTATGTACATGTTTATCCAAGCTGGAAATGTAGCAAATATGTAAAGGAAAAATAAATCACCAAAATGTTTTTTAACATAATTAACAAAACGTAAGAAAATGTCTCTTGAAACTTTGGCTAGCGAGAGACGAGCCCGTCTTGCGGCACTTCGAGGCAAGTCGACTCAACAAGAGGAACAAAAAACAGAAGTTGAACCAACAAAGAATGAAGTTCAAGATGAACCAACATTGAAGTTAATAAATAGAAACTTTAATCCTGAAACCAGAACCAATATCACTGGCTTTGAAGCGCCACCTACTATGAAAGATGACAACGAAACGGTGGAAGCTGTGTCTTTGGAGATTTCTAAAAGAGCAATGGCGAAATATGAACAACAAGTGGCTAATATTTTCAATGGAGATGATGAATTGATGAAGAATATTCAAGATGTTGTGATGAGCGATAGAAACGATGGTTTACGAAAAGATATTGAGGAAGAAATGCAGATAATTCATGAAAGAACAGAACAAAAGATCAAAGAGCTGTTAAAGGAAAGAATACGAAAGAATAAAGTCATGCAGGCAAATAGTGTTAAATAAATTAATCAGTTGAATATAAAGCTTCAAAGAAGTATAATACTGCAAATAAAAAAAATGCTATAGCCCCACCTAACGTAACAGTTCTCATACTAATCTTAGATGCCAACATTTTACCACCAATAACGGCAGCAGCAGTGCAAATACCATGACCAATGGTAGCTCCAGAAATAACACTCCAGTAATCTGATGAAGCAGCCATGGCAATTGTAGCAATTTGGGAACGGTCACCCCATTCACCCAAAAAAATCATAACAAAAATTTGAATCCACACTGGATCAAAAACTGATGAAAATAGTTTTTGAGTTGATTGAAAAAATTTATTTAAATTTTGATGGAAAATATCTTGAGATTGAGATTCAAGATTATGCATTGTTTGATTCATATCTGAAATTTCTAATTCTTCTTCAACTTCAGCTAATTCTTCTTCGACACCTAATTCTTTTGACATTTCTAAACCTTCTTTAGTTAATTTGAATCCAAAAATAATGAATAAACCTGAAGCTAAAAATTGTGTCAACCTTTTCGGTAATAAAGTAGGTAGGGCATGACCAACTATACCTGATAATATAGTCATGATAGCTAATGATAAGAATGAAGAAGTGAACACAATCAATCTTTTATGACGCATTGCCATTAACGCTGAAATCAGGAAAGTTTTATCACCCACTTCTGAAACTAAAATCATTGAGATGGCCATCCAAAAAGGGTGTTTGGATTCCTCAGCCTCTATGGCTTCTGTAGAAGCATCAAAATCATCATTTTCATTATTTTTATAAACGGTTGTTGAAGTTTCTAAATCACCATTAATTTGATCTTCAATTGGAACAGAATTCGAATCCTCAACATCAACATCAATCTCAGCTGGTACATCTCTTTCAACTAACCTTATGGCATGTGGAGCTTGTTTCACAACATCAATGGTTAATGAGTTGATGGATTGAAATAAATATAACGACAGTATAACTTGTGAAAGCTTCATCTTTTTTTATTTTTCTGTTATTTTTTGTGTGATACAGAGATAATTTGATTAATTAGTTGTAGTTATTGTATAAATGAATGTAAGACCCTAGCTTTAGTGGTACACTGGTATGTGTATGAAAGAAAAGTTTGTTTTTTTTTTTTCTTGGTAAAACTAGAAATACAGCCAACACCAAGAGTTGAAACACCGTTTGAACTTTGAATGATTGAAACAGCTTTTTATAAAACAAAATCTTCAATGGAAAGTACAAAACGTGCACACGCTAATAAAAAGCCAAACCGTTAATTGGGACAGAAACTTGACCAAGTACTAAATGGGGAAATCAAGGAAAAGCAAAAGGAGATTTGACTAGATCAGTGTTTTATAAAAAAATCGAAAAAAAAAAAATCAAATTAATCTAAATTTCAAAAAAGTAACTTTTTCAGTATTTTCACTTATGTAACCTTTGAGTTAAGCAGAACGGGTCCAACCAATGATGTTTGGGTATTTTGTCATTTTGATTGTTTTGCTGAGGAACGTTGCCAATTGACAGATTCAACATGCATCTTATATGCAACGACTTGATTAATTGTGGAATAGATTCTAATTTCAATACACGTTTTGGATAAATTCGTTACTTCACCTATGATATCAGTTGGCAGTGAGTACTAGGTGTACCGTGTACCGTGGTAGCCTGGTACTGGAAATTTGGATCAATCATCATGGTACAAAGCTAAAGGGGTTGCTATGAAAGCTCGTTTTTGAAAAGGTCGTCTAGTTTCAACTTTCAAAGCAAGCTGAAGTTAAATCAACAAGTCTTATCCATTATGATTCATGTACTACATATGTACTATGCAGTGACTTTTTTCTTGTCAAGGACTGTTTTTACCATCATGTGAAGAAAGTTTGGTAATTTGAATTGAAAACGGTTGGCATTGATGAAGTTTCTATCTAATAGGTTATCATCAATATTGGAAACAGAAGAATTATTAAAGCTCTTTTGATCATTTACTAAATTTAATTCACAGTATTTGAAACCAAATTTTGCAATAGATAAATTTGATAATTTTGATAAATAACGGCCACTAAATTTCAAATCAAAACAAATTTGACTTAATCTGGATAGTATTTCTAAACATTTATCATCATTGATTGAAGTACCGTTATCAAGTATAATAATTTTAGAATTGGTCAACTCTATTAAATTGTGGTACAAAATATTTTTAATAGCGTCAATATTTGGAGAAGTTATATGGAAACTTTCATCAACTCTATCTAAAAATGCAGAATCCAAAGAATGAATTAAATTGGTAGTTGTAAAAATGATGAAGTTTGGATATTGTTTCAATCTGTCTAAATTTATCAATAAAGTATTAATGACTCTAATTCCATCCGTTGTTTCATTTTGATTGATCATAGTTTCTCTTGAAGAAGAAATTGATTCAACCTCATCAATAATCAAACAAACTAAAAGAGTATTATTTGATTTAATTAAAGATTCAATATCATTAAATAATTTATCAATTTTAGTTGAACTCTCACCAAACCATTTAGAGAAAAGTTTTGAACAAGATAATTCAATTAATAAAGTTTTCTTAGAATTATAAAATTCAATTGATAATTTCTGTGATAATGCTTTACATATGGTTGTTTTACCTGACCCTGGAGGACCATAAAATAAAAAAATCTTGTTATTATTTTCATTTAAATTTGATAATGACAATTTTGTGTGGTTTAATATATTAAGTTTTAAATCTTCATCAAATTTCAAAAAATTCCAATAATGATCAAATTTAGAGTTTGGTAGTGTAGTAAAATTAAGATTCTCAATTGAATCTGTTGATATCTCATGTAGTATAAAATTTAAATCATATAGGTTATTATTTGGGTTTTTGTTACTCATTATTGAAAAATTATCAAACTCATCAATTAAATCATTTGATTGGAAATTAGTATTTTGATAGATTTTGATGATAAAAATGGATGAAGTATCAATTCTATAGTTGTTTGTTTTGTCTTGCTGTTTTTTTTCATTGTTAGACTCCAACTCGATTATACTAAAAGAATCATCCATCAAACTCAAAACGTTATCAAAATTTAAGTTCATTGACTCGAATTCATTCTGTATAATCTCTCCAACAGTTAATCTCTGTACAAAAATATTAATCAACAACTCTGCTTTTGATAGCTCTTCTGGGTTTTTTTGTAATGCTGTTATTAACTCAATTGATAGCTCAATATCACTTAAAATTGAGATATTTGACTGATCTGAGTTGACTTCTAATTCCTGATTGGGTTTTAGATAAATGAAGTTGTTTATAATGAATGATTTTGTAGCTTTTTCTAGTACACTGTTCAACTCCACTGTTTTGAACTTAGGATCTATGGGTTTCAAAGACGCTTCGATATTGATTATTGACATTTCAAGAGCATCCAATGGTTCAAATTTGTTTGACGAAAAAAAAAGGATTCCAACTATCAGTGTATATCTATCCACTGGCACTGCTTGCAAGTCAAGCGCCGAGCTCAATTTGTTATAAACAGCGCGTTTGAAGAGAAGTAAATGGTTTGTTTATAAAGAAGAAAATCAAAAATATGTCAATTTTATGTCAAAATCGGTGAAAATGGTGAGAATGGTGAGAATTCACTATGTACATATACAAAATGCTGTTATTTCTAAGTCCTTCAAATTTTGAATTGATGCTATGTATTTAGCTATTTTCCTGCTTTGTATTCTTATTGTCTCTGTTCATTGGCACAACTGGAGGAATGTGAGATTTGTAAAGATCTTTTTGACCAAACAACTGTGAAATTATCAAGATATTCAGCTCAAACGCTGCCTGTGTCTGCTGATCCATCTTTCCCTCTGTGTCTTTGTTGATCAATTTGATGCTCTTCAACGCTAGATCTCTGACAATTGCTATGTCTTTGGTTTCTAGCACAAAAGTGTTCAATTTCAGTAGTAAATGATAGATCCAATCGTTGATCTCTTTCGGTGTCTTGTTCGTACACCACTGTGTGCAGTATATCACCAACTTAATGATCAGTTGCTGGTCAAAGTTAGAAACCAGTGGTAATTCTGGTTTGTTCTGGATCATAAACTTCCTCCACTCGGTAAAATTGTTTGGGAATTTGAAACCTTTAGGAATTGGTAGCTCACCACAGTTAGGTATTAGATCTCTTTCCTTCAGTATCTTATCAATCCTTAGCTCATCTGCTTCACTCAATTCTTCCAATTCACCCTCACTTATAACCTCTTCCTTCACTTCGTCTGAATAGTTTAAATCTTTGGAAACAAACATTATGCTTGGTCCATTCTCAGCTTCAAGCCTGAAAAAAAAAATTAGTTATTAGCAACTCATGCATATGTCATATCTTAAAAAAGTCAAACGTACCTCACCATTGCTAAATAAGTCTCAGCATCGGTAGGAATAGTATTTTTGGTAACAGTTTCCATTTTCTCTAATGACACAGGCAAAGCACGCTGCTGTACACCAACACTTTCAGTCTTGTCGTCATCTCTGTGTCTCTTCTGTGTGTTCTGCTGTGCGTTGTCTCCTCTTCTTTTTGCCATTTCTGTGTTCAAAGCTTCACCTTAAATACTGCCCTGCTAAATTAATTTTTTTTTTTTTTTTTTTTTTTCACTTTAATATTCAAACTAAATAGTAAATACTAAAGACGTACTTGATGATTCCTTAGTACAGGCTTACAGGATTATAATTTATGCTCAAGAGTCAAGCTATCAAGGATCGTTAATCACTGATATCACCCTACCAGCCTGCCAGCAATTGATTTACATAATCACAATTTACAAATTCATCCCTTTTCAGCAAACCGCAACCGTTTCGTCTTGCTTAATCTAGCGACCGCTATCGCTTACATTGACTTTTTTTATACATGATTTATAAAACACCAGATTCTATAATTTATCACCATTTTAATTTTCTTCTCTTCTTTAATACATACAATCCTTTGAATTTTGTTTATTTTGTTCTTTACTACTTGCTATAGCTCTATTCTATTCCACCATGACTTGCTGCTCCAAAACTACCAAAACTCAAACTGTCAAAACTCCAGTTACACACTCCCAAATTTCCACCAACAAAACTGCTGCTAAATCTTGTCAAGATTGTGGAAGTTCGACATGTAGATGTGCTGTTGGTAGTTGTAAATGCACTGTTATTCAATGCAATTGTGATTTGAGATTATAGTGGTGTATGTGTTTTTTGTATGTGTTTTTTTCCTTTATGATACGGTTTATCTAGTTTTTCTTCTAGATTAATGTAGTTTAAAAAAATTGTTATCTATTATTATTGAAACTGCTACAAATTATACTAATGATGAATAAAATAAGATGGATAATAAATACAAAACAATCATGAAATCAATCCATGATCAATGAATAAATAATATAAAACAAAAACAAAACAGAAAATGGAAAGAATTATAATTTACCATTTTGATAAGGACATTTTCTTGGACTTAATTTTAAAACTTCATCTTTAATGTTTTTAGCTAATGATTTATCAACTTTAGCAAATAATTCGAAAACACGATCTTGAACACTTGGAATTGCTCCACTTAAATGAACAGCAATATTATGAGCCAAATTACGTTGTTGACCTGGTTGTTTAGCTAAAACTTTTTGATATAAATCTCTTGCTTGAACATAATCAATATCTCCAACAACTTTCCAATGGAATGGTAAAGCTGGACCTTCCCAAACTTCTTGTTCAGCTTGTAAATTGACAGCTTGTGGAGTGAATTTAACTGGATTAGAGATGGTTGATAAATAATTTGGTGATGATCCATAATTTCCATTAACTGTCATTGAACCATCTCTTATAATTGGATTGAAAGTTTTAGCATATGGACAATTAACAGGAATTTGATTGAAATTTGGTCCACCTAATCTATGACGTTGAGTATCTGGATAAGAAAACAATCTTGATTGTAAAACTGGATCAGCACTTGGTTCCATATATGGGACAGTGTTTGATGGAGAAAATGCAGCTTGTTCAACATCTGCAAAATAATTTTTTGGATTTTCATTTAAAACCAATTTACCAACTCTACGTAATGGGAATTGACTTTTTGGCCAAACTTTAGTTAAATCATAAACTGAAAATGGTAATTTTTTAGCTTCTTCTAAACTCATTGTTTGAATGTACATTGTCCAAGAAGGAAAATCACCTTTGGCAATTGATTCAAACAAATCTTGTTGAGCATGATCTGGATTTTCACCACTTAATTTACCAGCTTCTTCATTAGTTAGATTTTGAATACCTTGATCGGTATGTAAATGAACTTGAACAAATTTCCATTCACCTTTCTTATTTGACCATTTATAAGTATGACCAGAATAACCATGCATATGTCTATAATCTTTTGGAGTACCACGATCAGAAAACAAAATCATGAATTGATGGATAGCTTCTTGATTTTCACAAATGTAATCCCAAAACATATTTGGATCTTTTAAATGAGTTTCTGGGTTTCTCTTTTGAGTGTGAATGAAATGTGGGAATTTAATTGGGTCTCTAATAAAGAAAACTGGAGTGTTGTTATAAACTAAATCCAAATTACCTTCTTCAGTGTAAAATTTGGTAGCAAACCCTCTTGGATCTCTTGCAGCATCAGCACTACCCATTTCACCACCAACGGTTGAGAATCTAGTGAAGACTCTTGTTCTTTTACCAACTTTTTCCAAAAATTTAGAACCAACGACATCGGTGACATCGTCAGTGACTTCAAAATAACCAAATGCACCTGAACCTTTGGCATGGACAACTCTTTCTGGGATTCTTTCTCTGTCGAAATGGGCCAAAGAATCAATCAAGTTGACGTCTTGAAGCAATAGAGGACCATGTTTACCGATTCTTTGAGTTTCAAAAGGATTAGACAATGGATAACCTTGAGATGTTGTGACCCTTGGGATGTTTTCGTTATTATTGCTAGACATTGCTGATACTAATAGATTGATGATGTTTACGAAGCGCTCGTGTTTGCAAATTGGCAGCACCGTTGCTTTATATACTGGCCTGTGGCAACTAGAGGGGACCGGTTGAACATGACTTTATGACTAATCTAGAATCAATTTAGGCTGGTCTCCACTGGAGGTTGCTGTGAGTTAGGCAGGGCCGTTATAACTACTAGGCGGACAGGCCATGCACTCGGTATTCTACGCACAATCTCCAGGCAAAGGACTCAGTGGAGACAGCAACAATATTGTTAGTGAAGTAATGGATGTGCTTCTATTCTAGTAAACTAAGACAGTGGAGTTGTAGACTGGTAGACTTGTAGACTTCGTTTCAAGCTCACAGTTCACCAACTTTATCATCAAAACTGATTACTGCAAATTCCAATCAATCAAATATTTCATCAACACATTAACAACGCCAGCTGCTTATTTACTGGCTGTCCTCATTGGCTGGCGTTGTGTCAATATTTGCTGAAAGTGTAAAAAGCAAGCTGAAATTGCCTCAATAAATTGGCAGTTTTTTATTTTAGGAAAGTAGATGCGTGTCTTTACGGTTTACCTACCTTCAAATTTCAATTACATAGTATTCAGGAATCAGATTCAGGAATTATCAGTGACAGTATTTGATCTTCTTTTCATGAACAAGTTGTGTCAGTACTTAAGTCTTAGACTCTCATGGATAATGGAGATTAGTTATAAGTTAAATTTTGAAAGGCAAACATCCACGCCACGGGCCGCCGGACCGGCTTATACAATTATATAATTAATTAATAATTATATTATTATCAAATTTCAATACTAGCTGCTATATTATTCATTAATAAATATCGCGCGCGGATCGATCGAATTTATCAAAGCATATTGAATACTGTCGGATCGATGTCAGATGATCAATATAAATAATTATAATTGCAACAGCTCAATATATAAATATCAATTCATGCAGCTTTCTAGCTATAAGCTGCCGCGAAAAAATAATTAAATAAGTTGAGTTAGCGTAAATAATCTGTAGTTGTCGTTCAGCTTTTTTCATTTTAAAAAATTAATATTAATAATATTACTAATAATTAAAATATTCTGGGTAAACTGAGAGATTGAAAAGTTAATATTTCAAATTAAAGTGGCAACTTAAACGACGTAGTACTTATCTTTCTGGTCTTTTTAGATCTTTCGAATTCAAATGCTAACATGATGATGTTCAAAATTGTTTTCAAGAATAGCGTTTTTTACATGTTAAGAGCAAAAAAACTGAAATTTTAACAAAAATCATGCCAAATTTGTTAGTGGAAATTGACGTTTTCAATTTTGATAAATTGCTAAAAATTGCCCCGTTAACTAATTTCTTTAAAAATTTGTGAAGTTGATCTGAATGATACTTGCTTCATTACCTGCATAAATATTTTCACTAAGGTTCAAATATATAAGCTGGTTTATATGTTTTTATAGAATCAACTAAAAATAAAAATAATAAAATATCCACTTTCGGAAATTCACTTGATACGTCAGATAAATGATCGACAATTTTACAGCTTTTGAAAATCTGACACAATATTTATCAGAATTAAATCTTTTTCAATATATGATTTAATTATAATTTATTATAACCAACTAACTAGTAGTAAGTACAACCAAGATCGTCAAATTATATTTAGCTGAGTCTCAGAAATAGACGCAAACTTAGACACGGAGGCCGCCTTCATCAAGACTCAAAGAAGAGCATAAGTGAATTGCATCAAGAAACCAAAAGTTTCAATTGCCACTCAACTAGGTTTGCTGCGCTAGTAGCAAGAGACTTGATACATTGGTTGAAGCTGCTAGAAATTTTTTCAGAATTGAATTCCACCTCGACTTCCAGAACATACAATCAACTAATGAACGGTGATTTGAGGGAATACTTCAGAAACTTTACATTCTATGGAAAGGAACCTTTCAGTACTTGGAATCGTTGAACCCAATACAGAAGTACCTATACAAATATTACAAGTATTAAACGAAAAGCAGTACGAGAGAATAAGATTAAGTAACGAGTAAAAATTTGAATGAATTTTTAGCTTCAGATGAGTTCATGGAAGCAGGAAAAGATGATGATGATATAGATATAATTATGGAAACTACAAGATGAGTGATAATATTATCAAACAAACTTATAATCTTTTATCTGGAAAGAAAAACTCATAAAAATTTTGAAAAACTCGATATGATTATCAAAATGAGTAATTCTGAGTGCCCATATTGCTTTGCTATTTTGTTAATATTTAATAACATAATTAGTAAAAGTTTCATTCCCAAAACTTATTCTTCATTGCTATTTGCTTTGTGGAACAACTAGAAGTTTACTTTTTACCACAATTTAAAATTTTACTCTCATTAAATTGGAAAGGGAGCGAAGACGAAATCTGAGCGAACAAAATACTTAGGAACGAGATGCAACATTAATAATATTAATATTTAATAATTAAAATATTTGTCAATTATAATGAGCAGCTAATTAATCAACTACATCTCTCTTAAAATATGAATAATATTACTTTTAACCTATTTTACATCTAAACACTGGAAATATATTTATGAATCGGATCATTTTTGGAATCATATTCAACCAATTTATTAATTTCATCTCCATTAACAATCTCTCTTAATTTAATATCTTGTTTATACCAATTCTTAATCAAATAAACCATTTCTTTTTTATAATGTCCCAAATTAACATCATTGGTATTAGTATCAATAATCTCTTTTAAAACATAATACAATTTATCAAATGAAACTTCACTTTCAAGAAAAATTTCAACAATTCCTCCAATTTTAATCAAATTCTCTGATCCTTCTGTTGAATAAATTAAATTCAAAATTATTGGGAATAATTCATTAATTGGGAAAACAAATTCTGATGATGATAATTTCTTACCAATTTTGATGATTGTTTGGCTCAATAATGAAATAAATTGTTCACTCTTATTATTACTACTACTAACATCATCATCAATGTTAATCTTTGAACTGGGTTTTCTAATAAATTCAAAAATTGATGGTTTATTTGATGTATAAATCATATCCTTAATAGAATCAAATAATTGATACCATCTTGATAATATCTCATCGGAATTTCTAAAATCTGAAACTTTATAAATCGTTAAACAAATCTCATGATATGATAAAACATCTGCAAAATCATTGAATAATTCACTAATTGTTAAAATTTTACCATCTAATTGTTTAATTAATTCTTCTTTTTTGTATTCTAAAATTTTTTTATCATTGGAAATCGTAACTAATAAATCATATTGAATATTGGATGCTTCAAAAACTTCTTCAACTAAATTACTCAATTCAATCACTTGTTGTCTTTGATTTGGTAAAGTAATACAATTGCAGAACCCAATTGCTCTTGATAAATATTCATTTCTTTGACTTAATGAGATCTCAAAATCACTCAATGCTAATGAATATGAAACTAATGCTGCTGAATAATGATCCCCTTTCTTTGATTGATAAATCCATAATAAATCAGAAATTGGTAATGAATCAATGGATTTTTCTTTCAAATAATCTAAAATATATGGAGTTTCAATTTCTAATAACTTTTCACTAACCCCTTGTTCAATAAACCAATTATACAATTCATAATGGAATAATTTATCTTCAAATTTGAATGCAACTTCATAGCTTTGATCACGTAATTTGATATAATCTTGATTAATTATTGAATCATTGTTATAAACATTAACATTATTATTGTTATAACTATCATATTCAAAATTTTCATACTCTTGAAGTTTTGTTTCTAGTGCTAATTTATCGATTTGTGTTAATAATTTGAAAACAATCTCGAAAATATCTTTTCTTTTATCAAAGAATTTTTTACGTTCATCATTTGGTAATTTCCCATCTGCAATGAATTGCATTGCTAAATTACCTGGATCAATTGACGATGAAATATTCAAAACAAATTTAATGGCCCTTGGATAATCATTTAATCCGGTCATAATTTCAATTGATTCTTTTAACTTCTCTAAACTAATTTCATTATTAATTGCCTCAAATAATTCAATTGCTCTTGTTAAATGATAATTCAGTCCTTCATAATCTTTAAATCCAATTTCTTTGGCTTTTCTTAAATGTTCAATAGCTCTAAAACCAACAACATCATTTGTACTACAAAAAGATCCACAACGCTCTTGCAATCCTTTTGCAATATATTCAATTGATTCACCACGTGACATACTTCTATTAATAATTGATGATAAAATCTCTTTAATTAAATCTTTTGTTTCATCATTTGGAGCAAAAATATCTTTAAAAGTTAATTTTGATAATGAAATTTGAACTTCTAATGGTAATTGTTTGAAAACATCTCTTAAATTGTCACTTGAATCGTCATCATCAGTTTCATGTTTGAAATCATTTGAGTCTTCGATATCATTATTTCTTTGAATTAAAATTATCAAAAATGATAAAGCTTCTTTGATTGAAATAATGAATCTTATGACTGAATTGATTGCAATATTTTCAGCTTGATTTGCAAAATCTTCATCATTATCAACATTTTTATTCTTATTTGAATCATAACTTGGACTCAAGAAACATGCAATGGTATTTCCATAAGTTTGGAAAAATTCATTTAATGTTGTAATTGAACTTAAAAAAAACTCTAATTGATTCTTATCAACAGAAACTTTTTCCAAAAATTCATTATCAATGATTGATGATGGATTTATAACTCCCTTTTTATCAACCAAAATTTCTGGAGATTGAATGAAAACTTTTGAATCCCAAACTTCGCGGAATAATCTTCCTAATAAAGTAACAATACCATAAAATCTTGGACTTAAAATAACTTGCTCAAATGAATGTGAAGTTTGACTTTGAACGGTTTTATCATTGAAAACTTTTGATATTAATGAAGTTGATGACGAATAATTTTTATAAGTTGGTTTAAAATCAACAACATTTGGAATTCCTAGTGTGAAAAAACTGAAAGCATTAGATCTAATGGTTTTCAAAATGTTAAATTTACAAGTGACATATAAAGCTGTTGAACAAGCTTCTAATATACCATACTTTTGAATAAATGATGTATAATCGTCATTTAATGATTCAAAAATCAAATCTGGTGTTCTAAAACGATAAATTTGTAAGCATGTATTTGTTAAAACAGCCACCTTGTAAGGCTCTTTAGTATATTGAGTGGCAAATTCATTAGCATAACCTTGAGGTCTTTGATTTGCATTGAAAGGTGGGGTTAATGGAGCAATTTGATTAATATTACCAGAACATTCCAAGAAAGTTGCATTTTCAACATATTTAAAATGATATTTGAAGAAACCATAATCTGGAACAGTTACAAACAATTTTTGCTCCTTTGGTTCTTTCTTATCAACAACATCAAAGAACATTCCTGGAGATAAAATTTTACTTGAAGTTTGTGATTCTAATAAAACCGAAGATTTTTTTTGATAACTGAAAACAGTTGGCATTTCACTAAAACCATTATTTTTATTACTTGAGGAAGAATAAGAAGGTTTTAAAGCCTCTTTCTCTCTATATTTTCTTTGTTCTTCTAAAATTTGTTTTTCTGTGACTTTAGATGGAGGAAATTTGACAGAATCAACTCTTAAAGCTTCAACATGGGTTTGATCATAGGATCCATTCAAATAAATTCTGCAGCCAGCAATAGTCACAAGAACTAAAAACAATTGTTCGTTTTCAAACTTTGTAACAACATTCATAGAAACAATTTTCAAATATTTACCACGTAATAGAGGTGAGTTGCAGGCCATTGAAGTTCTAACAAAATTTGATAAATGGGCTTGTTTTACCAAAAAGGGACCTGATAAATCTCCATTCGATTTGATTTTATAGACATTAATAATTGAATCTTGAGATAATGTGTAAAGTATACCTCTTGAATTATCAATTTCTAGCTGGATGATATTTTTATCACTGTTTTCAGTATTAAAAAACTCACCTAGAGAGCTCAACACAGAAGATACCGGAATCATATTTGAAACAATGGATCTTGTTAAACAACGTTTTGAGCATTTTTTATTAAACCAATCTTCAGAGTTGGAATACTGCAATTCCCAAATATTTGACTCATCACTTGCACAAGTGAAAAAAATTTGACCATTTTTTTCATAACTGACAAATTTATCAACGTTCAAACCATGGGTTGGAACTTTCATATCAAGATTGTAAAGTTCTAATTCATTTGAGTTTTTGGAATAGAAAACAGCTAAAATATAAATATCAAAAGGCGTAGAAATTAGTAACAAGTGAGTAACAGAATCGGTAAAACAATTTGGTTTTGGTTTAACAATTGCAACATTTAAAATAGTATGTTCAATTTCATCAAATGTTTGGAATTCAGAAGTTTTTGACATATTCCATAAAATTAGTCTATTATCCACGGTGAACCACACTCTTTTGATATCAGCAAAAATACCCATATTACTCATAGTTTCAGCCCCATTGTATTCTTCCAAAATCTCATCTGGGATATTGATGATATCAGTTCTCTCAAATGGAGAAAAAGATCCCAAACCTGCTGGAGTAGAGCTAAAATTGTAATCAACAGCAGCTTTACAATATTCAGGATCTTCCAAGACAGGAGTGCTCTTATCACGTAGTAAAGATGCATCAACAAATTTGCTAGCTAGTTGTAATGGCTGGTTGACGTTGATATCTTTAATTCTCAAAATATCATTTTCATTTGGTTTCAAAACAGGAGCTACAATCACCATTGGCTGAGAAGTATTGGATCCAGCAGGCACCAGGCTATTTTGAGCTGGTGTTGCATTCGCAAACTTATTTCTAAACGGCGTTATGAATTCAGACACTGCAGTGATCTGGTTAGTAAATCATGTTTATGTTTTTTTTTTTTAAAAAGAAATTAAAACTAAACAGCTTAACCAATACGCACTCTTTCTGCACTGTTCTTTGCCTTCCACAGCTGTCTTGTCTGATAAAGCTAAAGTAAAAACAGCCTGTAACTAAATTTGGCAACACACGCTGAATTGAATAGAACAAACGTTGAATCTCAGTTGGTTCGAATTTTTTATTTATGTTTTTTTTTGAAGCTTAAAACTGGAACTTCAAACAGTTTCTGGCGGGTAATTTTTCTATTAAAATATATTTTTTTTTAGCAAAAAGTTTCAAGTTCGAGTTTCAGAAGTGGAATCATTTTTTTCTTTTTTTGACACAAAATCGACGATTGATGCTGAACTTTGACAGAGATTTGGAAGTAAATTTGTAGCAGGTAATAAGTTACAGATTTACAGATCCAAAGAGACACAGATGAGCTTGACTAAGAAGCAATTGGATAGACTACAGAAGATTCTAAAAGACGACAAGTCTACGGCAGACTTGAGACTTGAGTTGTTTTTTGAAAGTATACAGAATGCTGGTGAGTGGGACACGGACGAGAACGACAACACCAATATAAACGAAAAAACACACGGTGGCAGTTCCATCACTCTTAACAACTCGTCTTCTTTGAACATCAACACCACTGATATCAATAACTTGGAAATTAAGGTCAATGAAGCGACTACAACCTGCATACCCAATAACATTTCTGATATTATTTGTGAAGATAAAGGGGAGCACCATGTTTCTGTTTCTAAGATATTTGATCCCAACAACACTTCCTTGTTGATTTTAAACAGTGAGAAATTATACAGTGCATTTAAGCCGGAAATCAAAACCGCATATAGCTCTCCTAAACCTGGTACATCCAGAAATTTAAATCCATTGAAAACAGCAGATTTTTCTACCAGAATCAAGAAGTTACCAACCATTATAAACCCCCAAAAAAAGTCTAATACTTCAAAAATACCAGTGTATCCAATAATTTCCAATATCAAGAAGAGCAACAATTTGAAGACAACCTATGATCTCAAATTTCCAAAAATTAGTTTTAAATCTAGAGCTAAAACCAGAAGTAAAACCAAATGATTTCAAATCTACAGCTGGTTGTATATATTGAAAAAAAAGTAAAATACATGAATTATTCAATACAAAACATATTTCACCAATTTGTTAGATATGTAACAATAATCCTAATCTGAAAAAAAAAGACCCCACCGTTTCCGTCTTCATGGTATACCAAAACCAAATAAATAAAAGCACATTTATACCATGATGAATCTCTAATAAAAACCCACTCATAAAAACATTAATTAATTAATTCATCTTTTTCTCTCTTTCTCTTCTTGCTCCTATAAACTTTTCACCCACTCCTTCTAACTTAAAAAATCAAAACAAATATATATATAAAAAAACAACTCTGAAATTTCTTCAATGATAATAAAAAAAATACATGACAAATGATTAACTTTATATGCATGAATGCAAAATATTTTCCAACTCCAAACTTCATCTTTCTAAAAAATTCAACCCAAAATTCAAGACCTCCTGAACCTTTTGGAACATAACCAAATAATAATAATAATAATAAACCATATAAAACCTTTAAATATGTACAAACAATCAAGTACTGATGTTTGTGATGAAAACCCTTGTGACAATAATAATACTAATAAAATAATATAAACCATTTCTCCAATATCTTGCTGTTGAGTGAAAATTTGTTATTTTTTAAAATGATGAGAGTAAACTCCCTTGATATTGAGCATTCCTTATAAAACAATAACTAAAAAAACCAACCATAAATCATGTAAAACCAAAGAAAAACAGAGCCCTAAATAATAATAATAAAAAAATAATAAATAAAAAAAAAACCATATAAAAAAACAAACTAACAAACCAACATAATAAAAACCACACATATAAAATAATGAAAATACTATTGATTTGAAATCAATCAATTCATTTTCAAATAAATGATGGTGGATTTCTATAATCAACCCCAAACTGACATATCATTTCCCCAAATATTTAATAACCCTGAAGGCAATTGAGGTTGTTGATCAATTTGATTCTTGGAGTTATTGAACATCAAATTAGAATCGTTATAGAATCCATTATTAGTATTCAAAATTGATTTTCTGTTCGAAATAACCTCATTAATACCAGACTCAATCATAATAGTATTATTAATAAAATTATTGATTGGTAAAGAGTTCAAATCCAAATCGGTGGAGTTGAATGATGAAATGGAACTGTTTGATGAACGATCAGATGTGGTTGTAGACACGTTCTGATACTTAGTGAAAGGATCAAATGAATTAGTTGTTGGAAAGTTTGGATAAACTTCAAAGTTACCCGCATTTGAAACATTAAAATGTTGATGGTGATGTTGTTGTTGTAGAGGAATTTGCTGAGGTTGATGAGGATGATGATGATGATGATGTTGCAGCTGTTGTTGGTACTGCAAAGGTTGTTGGAAAGAATGTTGCTGATGATGAAATCTTTGCTGGTTTCCTCCACCAATATTCGCATTCAATCCGTTGGTATAATATTGAAATTTATTATTACGATGATTTGAATATGATCTATTATTACCATTGTTGAACCTGCCATGCATTCCGACACCGTTGATGTTGGTGTTGTGATTGGAGACAGATGATCCATACTTGGAGTGCATGGTCTGCTTCTTGTAACGGTAGTCGAACAAAGCTTTGTCGATTTCTAGCACTCGGTTAGTTAACTATACGCTGGTTGGCTAAAATGGGAAAAACACTTACCGTCCAGCTGTGATCCAAAAGGTGCTGTAACAATCTCTCTGGCCATGGTGTTAAGTACTATCTGTTTGTATGCTTTGTGTGTGCAGGATATGCAGTAATGGTTGTGTGTCCGATGAATGCTGTAGATCCAGCTTGTAGAGTTTTAGTTGGAGAAAGAAGCAAGTTTTTCTTTTCCTTCGATTTTCATCATGAAAAAAAAAAATTCATCAGCGTGTAGTAAGAATTTTTTTCTTTCAAAATGCAAAATGCACGCAAAATGCAGCAGAAATTCAAGTTTTAACATGAAAAAAGAGTCGAATGAACTAGTTGATACAAAAGAACGAAGTTCGAACAGATAAACAAGTTAATATAATACGAATCTGTATTTTTCTATAATATAACTACATACAACTCAATCTTATCAATTTTTTTTCTCCACTACATACATTTTAACGCCTTTTGGCCTTCTGTTTCACCTCCTCGTCCTTAACTGGATGTAATCTGATCACATTAGGATACTCTGGAGTGTTGAAACTATAACCTTTACTCCAGTCATATGACAATGCCATGGCATAAATGTTTCCTGTTCTGTTGAACGCACCTGCTGAAATTGTAGCATTCAATGAGCTGAATCCTTTTAATCTGTGTTTAGCGTCTTTATCCCAAAAGTTTAGACATCCATCAGAGCCAGCAGTGGCAAATGTACCATATACTGGATGTGCTGTAATGGAGTTTATAGAATAAATGTGGTTTTCTGTACGACCGTTCTTACTTTCTGATTGACGATGACATTTAAATGTGAATCCCATTTGTGATTGTTCCTTTTCATCCACGTATTGGAACGCACATCTTCCTTCAATGGAACCTAAAGCATACCCGTTTCCTTGAGGATAACATGCAATTGATCTGGTTTGCCATTTCAAAGGAGAGGTTGTTTGCTTTGTAGGTTGTTGAGGATTATTCAAATCATATATCAAAATGTGTCTTTCTGCAGTGGCAACAACAAGTAATTTTTGGGAAGCATCCATAGCATAACATCTTTCTGGTAAACTTATTGTACTAATAGGATTTTGTTGTCTTGTATCCCAATATCTCAATGTTTTATCCCAAGATCCACTGACAACAACTGGTGTATTGGCAGGACCTACTTCAACAAACCTCACAACTTTCACTGGAGCATCATGCATCCCTATGGTCTGCGCTTGCCCACTTTGAATATCATATAATTTGACTTGTTTGTCTGCACCACCACTTATGACTTTGGTACCGTCACTGGTCCATCTGGTGGAAAGCACGGGTGCATCATGTTCGAACATGGCTCTTCCTTCTGTGGCACCAGTAGGTAGCACCTCATATATTCTAACTTTTTTATCCCAAGAAGAAACAGACAACAATTCTGCTTGAGGTGAGAAGGAAAGATCCGAAACTGAATCCTCTGGTGGATTGGCCACTGGGATGTCGTTGGCAAGATCTGGATCGACTGTTGCAGCCGGTTTCTGCATGAAAAGCGACATTTCTGAGCTGCTAAAGAGTGTGAATTTTGTTGTTTATTTCATTTAACTCTTTTTTGATATTTAGTTGAAAATATTTTGAAATTTTGAGATTTTGCAGATTTGTGAGATGATCTTGAAATGTTTTCGGTTATTTGAAGATGTTTAAATCAATCTAATAAGGATTTCAAAGGCATTTGAGCCAATAGAAGAGCTCCCACTATAGAGAAACTACTTTAAAAGCGTTCAAAACAATCAATCTGTGTTTCAAAACCAAGCTTACCCGGAACCTGTTAAGATATTTAATATTGAAGTGTATATAAAACAAAACTCCAAGTGTATAGACCAACTTTGTTAAACACTAAACACCTTTCATAATGAACAGCTGCTGGCAAGGCATATCCATTGTGGAGTACACTCCCAAACAGAGTCTTAATACACTACCTGAAAAAGACTACAGAAAGGCTAAAGAATACCAGAATTTAACCACAATTGATTGGGATTACGAATATCTGAAACAGAAACAAGATGAGAAGTTACTAGAGGAATTGCATAATCCCCGGATTTTTATATGCAGGAAAAGTTGGTCAAAGTGGACTATATTAATTGCAACAGGTTTGATTATTGGCGTTTTGGCATCAAGTCAAGATTATCTATATAGATGGTTGAGTGATTTGAAAAATGGATATTGTTCCAATGGGGAATTTTATATGACTAGAGACACTTGTTGTCGAGGGATAAGGGAAGGTGATGTATGTCAAGGTTGGAAAGAATGGGATAAAGTTATTGGATTGACCGTGCGTGCTGGATCTTTTATTTATAAGTATTTCTTATACATTTTAACTTCATTGATTTTAATTATTATCACTAGTGTTCTTGTTAAAAATGTTCCATTTGTTAGAACAAGTGGTATTGCAGAAGTGAAAGCTATTTTAAGTGGAGTTATAATTGAAGATTTTTTAACTTTTAATACAATGATCGTTAAATTTGTTGGTTTGACATTAGTTGTTAGTTCAGGATTATGGGCAGGAAGGGAAGGTCCTTTAGTTCATGTTTCATGTTGCATAACAGATCTATTAATAAGTCAGTTTAATCATTTTAATAATAACGAAGCGTTGAAACGTGAACTACTAGTTGCATCAACAGCAGCAGCTATTTCAGTGGCCTTCAACGCACCAATCAGTGGTGTGATTTTCACATTTGAAACTGTATTATCATATTTCAACGCTAGTGATAAAATGTGGAGTTCTTTTGTTTGCTCAATGGCCGGTGTTGTTGTACTAAATTCTTTTAAAGAATCAACAGATGTTTTTGTCACAATGGATAATCAATGGTTAACAATTGAGATTTTTGGATTCATTTTATTAGGTGTATGTGGTGGATTATTTGGAGCAGCCTTTAATAAGCTGAATATGTTTTTCGCCAAGTTAAGAAAGGATAACATTGGTAATAACTATAAATTACAAGTGATGGAAATTATTTTATTGAGCTTGATAACTTCAATTGTTTGCTATCCATTAGTTTTTCCAAGGTTACCTTTAACGAAACTCATTGCAAGGTTATATAGAGATTGTGAAATAGGAGATGATAATATCATTGGTGGATTATGTCAAATTGATTCATTTGGATCTTTTAACAAGACATTTGTTCTTTTGATTTTTACTATATTGGCATCTACATTATTAACATCTTATACATTTGGAACTATGATTCCAGCAGGAGTATTGCTACCTTGTTTAACAATTGGTGCATTGGTTGGTAGATTATTTGGAATAATTATTGAAAGATTTCAAACCAGTCATTATTTATTATCATCGATCTGTGCGAACAGCAATGGTTTATGTGTGTCACCAGGTGCATATGCAGTTGTTGGATCTGCCGCGTTTTTAGCTGGTGTCACGAAGATGACTGTGTGGGTTGTTATTACGGTTTTTGAAATGAGTGGTGCATTAACATATGTTTTACCAATAATGATTACAGTTTTGGTTGCAAGATACGTCTCTAATAAATTTGATGAGAAAAATTGCTACGATTTATGGATTGAATATTTTGAATACCCATATTTGCATGATATTACTAAAGCATTGCCATTAACACCAAGTAAAAATTTCTATAAAGATAAATCAGAATTAAAGATTTTAAACATAGATGAAGAAATCACATTGGGAGAACTAGAGCATTTACTGGAGTATGATTTTCAGGGCTTACCGTTAGTGCATGGTGATGGCAAATTGTATGGGTGGTTGTCACTCGCAGAACTAAGAGAAGAATTTAAAAAAATCGAGAGATCTGAGTATGTGAGCAGACAGCAACGAGTTGTGTTTAGCAAAGAGCAGGAATTTTTGCTTAGACAAGAGAGTCAAAGTACCCAAGAGGTGTATCCAGTGTACGACTTGGTGGAGGACAAAGGTACTGAGCGAGTACTGAGCTGCAACACTTCGTTTGCGACAGTTGTTGATGTTTTCGTGAAACTGAAGCCCCGTTTTGTGCTATTTGTTGACCGTGGAGAACTGAGAGGGCTGATGACTTTGAGAGACGTTGATAGACTGGTGAGCAAGCTGTGATGCAATACATAATATCACAATAGAGATAGATAGATATGTAAGTAGACTGTAGTATAACCCGGCTCCTGAATCTGCTGTTTTAAGCAATCGACAAGAACTAAAGTTTGAAATTGGAAACTGGGAACTGGAAGTAATGAAAGTTGAAAATGGACTAAAGCAGTGAGCACACAATTAAAAGTTTGCAATAATCCACAAGCAGTTGGATCTCCAGAACAGTCCAGTGTCTCCTGTTTTGCAACAAGCGCACCGTACAGAGGCAGCACGCGATTCGCGAGTACAGCAGTTCCAACAGCGACACCCCCAAATACAACAACAGCCCACTGCAGAGCTTCAGACGCTACCTACATTCACAGAAACATAAACACGTCTAAGACACTTTGCAAGCAACTGCCATGAACGGGCTCAACAACAGCGAGCACGTTGCAAATGGCGCTGGCTACAACAGCAACATCAACAGCAGCAACGGGCACCACCTTCACAACACACACAGTGGCGGCCACAACAGCATGATTAACAATATAAACAACATCAACCAAAATATGGGCTTAAACTCCAACCACGGCAGACAATACAACATGTATGGAAATCCTGGTTATGCAAATAGCAGAGGAATACCAGTTGTCAACGACACCATCTCTTCCAACTCTAAACAGCTGCTCAACGCCTACGTTTATGACTTTTTGATCAAATCCTCGCTTCCTCAAACGGCTTCTACTTTTATCAAAGAGGCTGATGTGCCTAAAAACACAGAAGTGAAAGATCCTTCACTCAAGGTGAAAACTCCCACGCTGTCGCAGCCAAACCTTTTGCCCATTGCCATATCGATGGATGCTCCTCAGGGGTTTTTATATGAGTGGTGGCAAATTTTTTGGGACGTCTTCAATGCCAGGACGTATCGTGGAGGTTCTGATAATGCACAACACTATTATCAGCAACAGCTACTCAGACAGAGAAAAGAGCATGCTTTACACAATTCGACATTTTATGCTGCTCACGCTCAGGCCCATCAAAGTTTGAATAATCTCAACAATACTACCAACCAACAAAGTCTGACTATCCAACAGCAGCAACAATTGCAGCACCAGCAACAGCAACAGCAGCAAGCTCAACTATTAGCTCAACAGCAGGCTCAAGCCCAAGCCCAAGCCCAAGCCCAAGCTCAAGCCCAAGCCCAAGCTCAAGCCCAGGCCCAAGCCCAAGCCCAAGCCCAGGCCCAAGCTCAAGCCCAGGCCCAAGCACAAGTTCAAGCACAAGTTCAAGCACAAGCCCAAGTTCAAGCACCACAGACGCTTAATCAAAATCCAAACTCATCTCCTCAAGCTTTAGTTGATAACAGTATACAACGTCAAAAGTTCAACCAACAACATCAGTTATTACAGCTACAACAACAACAACAACAACAGAGAAATCACTATATTTCACAGCAATCCCCCACATCACAACAGTCTCCAGTGGTGACTCCTTCTTCTGCAAATGGGTACAACAATCAATTTGGCCAATTTCAAGGAAACACAGTAGATAATTCAACCTATCAACAACCTGATGCCATGAAATATACTCAACAGCAGCAGCAGAACTTAAGAATTCAACAACAGCAGGTTCAACAGAATTTCCAACAACAACAATCTCAACTTTTTGCTGGCAAAAACAATGCTAGTAGAATTCCTCAAAATTATCAAAATGTTGCTAGAATTCCTTATAATCAATACAATCAAAGTCAGATCCAAAATCAGATTCAAAATCAGATTCAAAATCAGATTCAAAATCAGATCCAAAATCAGCTGCAAAATCAAATTCAAAATCAAAATCAAAATCAAAATCAATCTTCACAACAGCAGACTGCACAACATTCATCTCAAACCCCACAACAATATGTTAACCAACTGAATCAACAGGCTTACTACAATAATGCAAGTAACAGTGGTGGCTCTGCTGGTAATGATAACAGTAATAACAATAACATTAACAATGTTGGAAATTTAAATTTCAATGGAGCCGATAATAATGGTTTTAAAAAACCAAAACTTGAGGAAGATTATCAATCTCCTCATACACTGGCAAATGGGCTCAAAACTGACACTAGTTCTCATAACTCACCTTTAGCAGGTATAGTCGGTGGTGATATTTCCAATATCAATGAAAAATTAAACTCAGGAACCAATAAAACTTCATTGTCTGCTTTACAAGATTATCAATTACAGTTAATGTTACTAGAAAAACAAAATAAAAAAATGTTGGATAATAATTTAAAAGAAGCGTCTGTTCATGATACTCATTCTCCTGGAAATAACAATAATATGCCTCCTCCAAGACAAAAAAATTCAACAGTTGCTTCCCCAGCTACCAATGTTTCAAGAAATAACAATAATGCTACTATTGGTACCAATACTTCTACTTCTGATCAAATTCCTGGATCTTTAACCAATGCTACTGGTAGTACACCAGGGGCTTCATCTTCATTTTCTGCAGTAACAAACAACAATAATGCAACATCATCCTCAACTACTGCAACAAATAATCGTGGTGGAAGAAAGAAAGAAAGTCAACCTCGTAAAAAAACCAAAAAATCAACGGCTGGTGCTGGTTCTGAACCACCAACTCCAAACACCCCAGCAACACCAAGTACTAATGTCACTTCTTCAACAGGAGCTACAAGAAAAAGAAATACAAATAAATCCAAAAAAGCAGAAAAAGAACCTGAACTGACACCACCCAATTCTGAAAATACCAGCAATAATGGTAATAATATTAATCACATAAATAACAGCAACACCAACAAAGCATCATCATTAATAACAACAATTAACTCAATTCAAAATAACGTTAATACAACATTGGTTGCAAATGATGATAATTTGATGAATGGTTTGAATGCAGATGATTTATTAGGGGTTCATAACTCTCATGTGAATGCATCAACTGATATTTATAACCCTGATTTTCCCTTATCTGATTTCAATGAATTACCTGAAAATTTCAATTATGAAACTTTTATCAATACTGATACTGGTGATTTAGGTAATTTTGATTATTGGAACGATGTTGAAGCAACTGAATGATTTTTTAATAATAACTTAAATGACGAACTGAGCTGGGATTTCTATTAATATTTTTGGTTTACTTCATCTCATGTATTATTTTTATGATAAAGTTCTCTTTTTTTTTTAAAAAATTATATGTTTATAATTCAAGTTATTCTTTTTTTTTTATTTTTTTTTTTGGTTTTAGAAGTTGGTCATTCATAGAATCATAAGGTTATCAAGATTTTTTTTATGTTCTGTTTTTTCAAAATATATTTCATTGGGCGGGAAAAAGGTACAAATTTAGTTTAATCAATGTTTTCTTTTGTTTTTCTTGTTTTTTGTTTATTCTGTTCATTCATTTTTTTTTTTTTAGAATTATCAATGCTCATCAGGGACAGGTTTTGTTCATTGTCATTTAGATTCAAAATAAATCTTCATCAATAAAATATCATTGCTTGCTTCTAAAATGGCGGCATTAACTACACAGGTAAAATTAATTCGAATTCAATTTTAATTACCTATTTAACATAAAAAGTAGAAATTAGTTAGTTTTCTTCTCATCATCAACTTTATACGGTTTGAAAGACGAATAATTATCTTGATACCAGTATCCACTCAACACCATAAAATTGATAATTACTAAAGTCAAGGACCCTTCGAAAGTTTGTGGATAAATATTCCAACACCATTCATGTAAAATGAAAACGGGAACTGCCAAATAAATTGGAGCCTTTGTTGAATAAATTAAAAATGGATACGACCATGCATACCACGATAAAAACTGATAATGTAAGCTTCTTGCACATATCACACCAATCAAATTGCAACTGGCCATCACTCCCATTATATAATACTGCGACTTGAATGGATCATTAATAACATGAGTTGGAGAAATTGTTGAGTCCTTGACTTTGGAAAAATCAAGGAATAATTTGGAAATTGTTTTACCAATAGCTTTGTATGAGCACCATTTAGTGAAAACAAAAAAAAGAATTAAACCAATATGAACCAACAACAAACATTTATGAAACTCTGCTGAATTGAAAATTTCCTCAGTCAAAAACCTCCAGTTAACTGTCCATTGATACATGAATCTTCTTTTAAAATTAAAGGCACCCGCAAAATAACTTTCTATAACTAGTGCACCTTCAAACAAAAATCTCCAACCAATAAGGACTTGAGTGGTTATAATTGTAAGGACTGCAACCAATGAATGTGACAAATTCTCGTTATTCAAAAAGTAAACAATTATTACGAACCCTGGAAAATATAGCAATGCATTCATTTTAATGGAAATCGCAATGCTGAAAAGAATAGAAGCGATGATATTAGTCAAATAGAAACTTTTAGTAGGCTTAGTATTTTTTGATTTAGCTGCCATTTGTAAAACCAACACTGTTGCAATCACAAAGAAAGTTGTGAAGCAGTCGTTAAACAATCGTAGAACATAAATAGAATGCAATCTCTTAGAGAGTGTTATCAATACCAAACACCACGGTGGTAATCTTAAGGTTGAGTAAATTTTGAAAACCATAATTAAAGTGGCCATATATAAGTAGCCAAAAAATTTCTGACCAACTGATATATTGCTAGTTCCTTGTGTTATCCAGTCCATAAAATTATAGATCCAAACATGACCTGCTGGGTAAACCAAGGGCCCTGTTCCTCCAAAAATATTTGCATAATTTAGTTCACCAGCTTTAATTATTTGGATTTGTTCCATATAAGCAGTATAATCAATCTCCGTATCTGAAAGAACAAATGTTAGTATAAATCTAAGCTGAAGAGCCCAAGTGAACCTATTTTAACGTACAAGGTATACGAATTCTTATAAGTTTAACTAGAACCAATTCTGCAAACAATAGTAGTGGAATTATAATTCTGTTGCACTCATAACTGAAAATGATGTTATAAATGCCATTATATATGTCACACAGAAAACTTTTGAGTGTAAATTGAGGCAGCTCAGTATGCTTATTGTCCAATGGAGTCATGGTGTTGCTTGCTGATATTAATTATCAGAACATTTGAAAATTAAATGTTATTTTTTTTTTTTTTTTTTCAAGTAATATGATTATACATAGAGAGACAAATGATAGAGCTTTATTATTTTTTATAACTAATGAGATTCAAAGTTTAATTACATAACATAATGATTATAAAGTGTATGAAAAAGTGTACAAAAGGAAAAGCTATGTATGATAAGTACAAAAATGCAAAACTGAAATCAAAGTCCAAATTGGTTTGGAATTCAGCGAATATTATAAAGAAAAATTCATGATTATTTAAATCAATTGAGCCAAAAACTGGTTCTGAGCAACAGCACCATTGTATTTGGTGTTTAAGTGTTTCAGCAAGTCAATGGTTTTGTTTTTCAAATCTGGAGTTTCAAATTGTCTCAAATATTCGGTGTTTTCTTCTCTACCAATTGTACTTTCTTGTTCCAATTTCTCTCTTTCAGAATCTTTTAAAAAGACATCACCAAAGATTTCAATTATTTTTGGAACAAATTGTTCAATTTCAGAGTTTTGTTCTTGGAATAATTTGATGATCAATTCAAAAATTGGAGTGTTTTCTTCAAATGCACTTTTCAATGGTAAATGTTGAAATAAAATTGGCAAGATAGAGTTCAATGGTAATCCGTTTTGGTTCTTGTAGACTAATCTGGAGACACAACCACATGCGTTGGCAAATGATCTATCAACGGTTTCTTGTAATTCTTCATCATCATCATCAATTTGACTTTGTTGTTTTTCAGCTTTGGCTAATAGTTTAGATAAGGAGTTGAAGATGTTTGGGTAGACTGAACTGTAGTCTTTTGAAGAGTAGTAAATGACACAACCAACACCGTAAGCAGCATTACCTTTCAATTCCAATGATTTTTCAGTTTCAAGTTTGTTAACAAAAGCTTGTAATAATTCATCACTGTATAAGTTGTGTTCTCTCAAACCAACAACAATTTCGGCCATGGCACCAATAGCAGAGGATCTCTTGGATTTGTTTTTGTTGGTAAAACCGTGCAAGATAACATCTTTGAAAGAAGTGAAGATTTTATTGAAATCACCACCTAAAGCCATTGATAAACTGACCAAAACATCTAAAGTGGATTCGTAAATCATAGCATCAGTTTCAGAGGCATCAACTTCTTCATCATCTGGAATATCATCGTCATCAATGGTTTGACATAAATGTTCACCTTTCAATAATTTCATTAATTCAACGCACAAATCTTCTAATGAAGAAGTATCTTCAGAATCAACAGCAATCAAAGGACCATATTTTTTAATTAACAAAGCAAATGAGTCTAAAATGTTTGAAACCATTTGAACTTCGTATTCTTCGGCCAAAGCACTAACAGACAAAGTTCTAGCATGTTTGATCAAAGTCAAAACGTTGGCATCAACATATGAAGTAGATGGAACACCAACTGGGAATTTCTTTGGTTGAACTTCGATAGAAACAAAAGCTTGAACAATTTTCCATAAAGAAGTTAATGCAGTTTCTCTCATACCATAAGATTCAGTAGCTTGTTCAGATAAGACAGCAACAGATTGTTCAACAAATTCACCAAAAGAAGCTTTACAACCTAAAGCTAATTCAGCTAAAGCAATAGAAGCAATTTCTTTTTCAATGGTGATACCAGTGTTGACCTGGAATTTGTTTTCTAAATCTTCTTCTTCAAAATCGTCATCTTCACCAACATTGATGTTAAATTCTTCTTGACTTAAACAAGTGAAGATTTCTGGAACTATGTTTGGTAAAAATGGAGCAAATTCTTTACCGTAAACTTTAGCCATGTTGGAAATAAATGCAAAACCAGATTCTCTTAATCTTGTACTGTCAGATTTAATAGCAATATAAGCAGCGTCAACTAATTCAGTGGCAAATTGGCCAAAAGCTTGGGAACGAACAGCTCTTGCCATGGTAGAAATGTTTTCAAAAGTGATAGCTCTTAATTCAATATCATCTTCAGTCATACCTTCGGTAGAACCAGAATTTTGAATGAATGGACTCAATAACTCAACAGATTTAGCAAAATATGGAACATAAGAAGTACCGGAAGCATAAGCAGTAGAACCAATACATGAAACAATGATAGCTTTCAATTTAGAGGATTGAGTTGCGCTCAACATTTCAAATAATTTTGGAACCAAAGCATCCAAATATTGTTTGATACCTTCATGAGACATATATTCTAAAGTACAATCCAAACAAATACAAGCAAATTTGTAAATGTTGATGTTTGAAGCAGAATCAACAATGTTGATGATCAAAGGTAATAAAACACCGTGGAATTCAACTAAAGAATCTTGTAATTCTGAAGCTAAAACAGCTAAAGTACGCAAAGCTGCTAATCTAACAAGTGCTTCACCATCTTTCAAACCAGTAATAATAGCATCAAGAGCTTTGTTGATTTGGTTTCTGTAGTTATCTGGAGCACCAGAACATGCAGCAGATAAAGCCAACAAACCAGCACGTCTTTCAAATTTGTTTGAAGAACCAATTAAATGTGGTAATTGTTCAAAAATGACTTTAACGACTTGAGCTGGTGGTAATTCAGTAGAAGCAATGGTAATCAATCTTAAAGCTAAACCAGCCGGTTCATTTTCCTCGTTTTCGTTGTCATCATCTTCTTCATTTAATTCAGCATCTTCATCAACTTCTTCACTGGCAACTTTCAATGAAGCTAAAGTTAAATCTTTACCTAAACCTTTAGATGAAATTTTGGTTCTTCTATAAGTGACAGCAGAAGTCAAGAAATGGAAAGCAAATTGTCTAACTTCTTCATCAAATTGAGAGTTCATAATGATTTCCAAATTGACGTTGATTAAAGAAACCAAGTTATCACCTAGTAATTTGGAATCACATAGTAACAAATCGTTTAAAGCATTAAAGATGTCTTTAGTAGAATCGGAATTACCAGAAGCAATTGATTCTTGTAAAACAGTGACAAAAGATGGAATCAAACTTTTGAAAGCTTGAACATAAGTGTTGTTGATTTTAGTGTCAGATTCAATTAAAGAAGCAACAGAACCCAAAGCAACAACAGACTTGACTCTAATATCCAAAGAAGATTGATCTTGCATGGTTTGTTGAAATAACTTCAAGAAAGATGGGATATGAGAAATCAACTCTTGGTATTCACATTCTAATAAAGATTGTAAAATGAAAATAGCAGTTTCTTTGTTAGCAACTGAAGATGAAGCATCAGAAGCAACTTGAAATAAGATAGTAAATAATTGTTCCCAACCACCTTCGGACAATTCAAATTCAGCAATAGCAGCAACAACTCTACCCGAATAATGACGAATGATTTTAACAGATTCATTGAAAGTGGAAGCTAAGATTGATTCTTTGATGGAGTTTTTCGTGACAGAGTCCAGATTGGACCATTGTTTGTCCACCAATTTTCTTGCTTCAACACCGGCTAATTGTCTGATTTGCTCAGCACCATTGCTTTGCAAAATATGGATCATAGCAGGTAAAGCTTGAGGATTTTTATAGAAATCTTGGTTCAATTTTGAAGTAGCAGCTTTGATGGCTGCACTGTCAGCAACAGTAGCTTTGGTCAAGGTTTCTTCCAAACCTCTTAAGAATTGCGGGTCCATTACTAGTTGGCTGGCTGAGGGTATCGATGTGACGAGTGGCAAACTCTTGAAGAATTGTTGTTTCTTTCAAGTTTCAACCAGTGCAAAATCAAAAAAAAAAAATTTTTTTTATAACCATAACAAAAAAACAAAAGTCCCCGGTTGGGCCACGCGCCGATGCGATGAGCTTTGGGTTTAATTTTAACTTCAATACTAGACATTTAGGTAGACAGTGGAAAAGTAAACAAACTGAGGGTGTAGAAAACTGAAAAATATACAAAAAAAAAACAAATCAAAATCATAATCTTACATAACACTGTATCTATACAGCACAGGTCTTTATCTAAGGAGTGCCCAATTCAGTCATCAGAGAAGTCTCGATCTGATCAATCATACCATCAACATTCTCATATTTGATGTCGCAAGCACTGGAAATTAGCTTTCTGTAACAGTCCATTGTCTTAGTGATATTATGATTTGTCAATTCATCAATAATCTTATTGATCAAATCCGCTCTTTTAAATTGTAATTTTGTTAAGGTGATTGCCAGTTCTACTTCATTTTCATCATTATTTATCAAATTGATCGAACTTTCTTCTTTATGAGCCAATTTGGCAATGTCTAAAGATTGCGATCTTTCAAGTTTCTCAAGTAATTTTTCAGATTTATCTTCACACATGGATTCTAATGTTGATAATTCACGTTCAACATCATCAACAGAGGAGTGATCTAAAAAACCTAATGCATCATTCAATTGTAGAGTAGTCTTCCCAATATCAACTTCTAATTCTTTCAATATTTGTTCAGTATGTTCAATTTCTGACTCCTTTTTTTTCAGATTCAAATCATAAACATCAGCCAAAGAACCTAACATAGAAGTCAAAACAGGACCAACTTCATTAATGGCCAATTTTGGAATTTCAGGAATTTTGAAATCAATAGCATTATCCTTATTCTTAATATTATTTTTAAAGATTGATAAATTATTGTGACCACCAGTGACAATCTCTTCATCATCTGTTAAATTATGATTTATACTAATATCATTATCTTGATCAAGTATATGATTATGATTATTCTCATTAACAATCTCATGATTTTTATTCTCCAATTGATCATTTGCACCATTTGTTAATAGCAATTCATACAGTTCTTTATTATTCGAACGTTTTGCTAAATGTAAAGCAGTATCACCGTTTAGATCTTGATGATTTAAAACAACTCTTAATAAATTTGCACTACCATTTCTCAAATTTCTTAAAATTGTTGATAAATAATATGAGGAAGTTGCAATCTTGGAAGGATTTGTTTCACAAATATAATGTAAAGGAGTTCTTCCTAATTTATCTGGTGTATATAAACATTTTTTCATCAAATCAACCAAAATATCAAAATTTTTTTTTGTATAGGAATTATTAAATGAAACTGTTCTTGAAATACAATTCATACCTTTCAAATTTGTAGTTAAAGAAACTGAACCATGTTTCAATAACAGTTCTACTAATGGAACATTAGCCATTGCACTTGCCCAATGTAAAGGTGTGTGGCCATCATCATCTAAAGGTTCATTAAAATTGAAATCACTTGGAGGACTTAATAGGCTTTCTGGAATAATATTTGATTCATTTTTAAAAAAATTAATTAATTCTTCAGTATATAATTGACAGCTTTGACTTATTTTATTATGATCATGGTTGATTGAAGATGGAGATGATGAGATTGAAGTGTCTGAATCTCTATTATTTTCATCCATTTGTGTAGATAATGAACCATCATCTTGAGACCAATTTTCATTATGTGGTTTATGCTGTTGGAAATTTTGTAAACGTTGAGCGGGTTGTAAGCGCTGTGATGGTTGTAACTGTTGTTGCAATTGTAATTGAGGCTGCTGCTGCTGTTGTTGTTGTTGTTGTTGTTGAATTTGGATTGCTTGTTGTTGTTGATGGACAAATGATTGATGTAAAGGCATTTGCTGAGGAGGCATTTGTCCTAAATTTGGTGCAGATACAGTAAAATTGTTTTGTTGAGGATGATACATATAAGGCTGTTGAGGTATTTGCGGTTGAAACTGAGGTGGTGGTTGTAATCCAACTGGTTGAAATTGTTGTTGTTGCTGCTGTTGTTGCCAAAAGGCTGAAGATTCAGATTGTGAATTGTTAAAAGAATGCAATTGTCTTAGTTGTGGAGCTTGTTGTAGAGGAGTGGACTGCTCAAATAAATTTACAGAGCCAGCATTCTGTTGTTGAGCATGGGCAGCTTCAGCTTCAGCAGCCGCGGCCGCAGCTCTTCTTCTTTTAGTATTGTAAATTCTTTTTGGTTTATTCGAAGGAGAATCTTGAGCAGTTTTACCACCTTTTGTTCTTCTTTCCAGAGGATTATTTGGACCAGGAACATAGGACAAAACAGGAGCCATTTCATCTGTGATATTGTATTTATGAGCCAATTCTCTGGCAAAATCCAATGGGACATAAGTCCCCTGATATCTTCCATAACCACCTTGAACTTTTTGATGTTCGTGAATCTGCACTTCTTTCTCCAGAATTCTTGTTCTATGGGCCTTTGGGAATTTTGCCGCTTTCAAGATCTGTGTAGCGTTGACGAAATCGTCTTCACATCTTCTCATCAGCGGCACATCATCAATAAAACATTCATAAACATCGTTCTGTTCAGTATTAAGTTAGTAATTGCATGATCTGGGCCATGAAAGCCAGCTAAAAGATACAACAGAGCACTCTGATGACAAAAATCAACTCACGTTCGAATAAGTGGTGATGTAGAGGTCGTTGGCCATGATTGAGGAAATAGATCTTGCGATTTATGGAAACCAAGTAGATCTCACGCGTACTGGGGCAGTGAATAGAGGTCTAATTGGCAGCTAGAGCAGCCTTGTATACTCCTTGAGAGTGGTTGTTGACAGCGGTGGTGCTCACAAATGTGTTGGAGCTCTTTATCCAGCGATACGAGCGTGTTGAAGTTGTTTCTGAAGATTGATTTTACGCGTTTAGTTTCACAATTAATTAATTTCGTTGTTGCAATGTAAGTCTGTTTTAGGAAATGCCCAAAATAAACGCTATTTTGTGCGTTGTTTCCAGCAATTGAAAAGATAAAAGCGTGAAAATAAATCCATCAGAGAGGAAATACTCACTACCACTACAATCCCAATTTACAGCTTCCAAATGATACTATCACAAGAATTATTTGAATATTTGAGCTCAATACACCCTCGAAACAGTCCCTTTTAGGAAATAATAACCCTCGAATTTCATTTTTTTTTTTTTCCTGAACTTTTCAATATGAAATTGTAGTGGAAGTTTGAAAAAAAGAGTGATTTTCACAAGTATTAAAACACAACAAAACAGCAAGATGGTGGTGAGTAGAATTAATAATACTTGCAGCGCTATGATTATTTTTATTAACAATTTTGTGTTTTTATTTAGCTTCCTTTGTATGCTTTAGCAGCTGTCAGAAACCAGCCAGTGATGGTTTGCTTGAAACATGGAACTACTTACAACGGCGTTTTGAAAGAGGTCGATTTTTGGATGAATTTAACCTTGGTAGATGTCATTGAAACAAGCAGTGTAGGTTTGAATTATCAATTTATTGTTAAACAATACTAACTTTTTTTTTCCCAGGATGGAGAGAAATTCTTGAAGTTGTCTGAAATATATATAAAAGGTAGAGACATTAGAGACATTAGACTCAATGAACAGCTGATAAACGTTATAAAGGCCAATATAAATCAGAATCAGGACCAGCGTTATCAAAGGAACAGAAACAGTAGCAACAGTTATGACAGACGTGATAGAAATAATGACCAGAGACACAATAACAGCAACTATAACAGAAACAGAAATTATAACAACAACAGCAATAATAACTACAACAATAATAGAAACAACAACCAACGTCGTCCTTATCATAACAATCGTCAAAATAATCAGTCTC
>JAJMDW010000002.1:53709-76254 GCA_030573755.1 Starmera amethionina
GGGTTTGTGATGTATTGTATAAGTTTATCGAGTTTTTTTTTTTTTTTTTTTTATTTATTTATTATTTGCTTTGATCCATGTGTGTATGAAGTTTGAGTTGCAATTGAACAGAAGTAATTAACTTAATCGGATTTAACAGCACCATATATTTTGTTAATGAACATGGAAGCTGAAAATAAACCTAATGAACCTGTTGCTAATCCTATCAGTATAGATAGAATTGTGGTATAACAAAAGAATAAAATAATTGATGAAAAATCAGTAACATTTAAGCTTGTCATAAAATAATAAATGGAATAAATTTCAATGTACCAAGCAACACTTGATCCAATTATGAAAGAACGTTCTTGCCATCTATAGTCTCCATAAACTAAAGATAAATAAATTGCCACAATCACACTTTCAATGATAACAACTGTTAATAAACAAATTGTAAATAACAAATATCCATACATGTAATAAAATGAAGTTTTTTCTAACCAAATAGATCTAAATAAAAACAATAATTCAACATAAATGGTACCAAATGGAATTAAACCAAATATTGGGATTGCAAATTGATATTTCAAAAATTTTGGTTGTTGACCAATTGATTTTGTTGGAACATTATTATTCATGATGTTATTATTATTATTAATCAAAGAATTAGTAGTTGGTTCAGCACGATTTCCATAAATACCACCCAAAATTGATAAAGGAACTTCAAAAACCAAGAAAAATAAAATCAATAAAACAACTGTACCAAAAGGTAATGCAACTGAAGAATCTTTAGCCCAAACTATACAGTTTAAGGTTAAGGTGGAAATTAAAACTAAGAATGGTAATAAACCTCCAAACATTATATAACATTTCAATGGGTTTAAGACAATAGATTGATTTGTGAAAACTTTATAAAATTTCATACCAGAATAACCTGCAGCAAACCCACCAATGATAAATAAACCTAATGCACAACTTAATACACTATTTCTTATATTTGGACCTAATAACCCACAAGTTGAAACAAATAAAACTCCAATAATGGTGAAGAAAACTTGAACACCTGATGCAGCTAATTGAGATAATAAAAATGGATATCTAGGAGATTTAAAAACATCATTAAGTAATAATTTCCAACCAGAATTCAAATTTGAATCTTTTTGATCAGTTTCAATTTCGGAAACAAATTGATCAACTTTGTTATAAGTTTGAATATCACGATTCAAAGTTCTAATTAAAACAGCACCAACAATTGCTGATAAAAATGAAACTAGTATTATGCTATTAATTAAAGATAACCAGTGGATTTTACCATCATTTCCACCGTTTTTGAAATATAACTTCCATCTATTATTCCAATCAATGTTTTTTTCTTCTCTCCAATACACTGCATAAGTGAATGGTATAAATACCAAATCTGTAGCATCAGTATTAATTTCATAATGATCAAAAGATTGAGAAGCACCAGGACAATGGAAATCACTGACACTTCTTGGATAAACTTCAAATCCAACAATTGTACGTTTACCATTTTTTTCAGTATGATATCTTATAACCAACATCACATGGTTATTTATATATGAGCGACCATTTTTAACAAAACCTAATGGGAATCCAGCTGCATAATATTTTTTTTGATCTGTTGAACTTATAAAAGTTGTTGCACCAGGTAAATCATCAATCAACCATTCAACAACATATCCACTTCTAATCAATTCATCGGCACGTCTTTGTCCATCAGGAGTAGTTTTACGATCACAAAGTCTATGACACGCAGCATCTTCATTGAACCTCAAGATATAATCAGAATCCCATATTCTGTCACCTCTAATAACTTCATTTAACGATAAATGTAAAGGTTTCGCATCTTTTGTTGGAGGACAGGTGAAAGGCAAATCATAATACGCATAAGGCAGCTGTGTGGTGTCCGATTCAATTCTGTTTACCAGCAGATTAACTTTCTGTCCGTCTTCAAAATAGTTTGGGTTCCAACCAAGCGGATCAAAAGCATTAGTTGCTGTAACACTGGCAAGCAGTGACACCAAGTAATTAAAAGGCAACTTCATTTTGTGGGATTCAGGCGTGTCCAAAGCAAAAGTCAGCGGTGAATTAATTTGAGTATGAGCGAGCGGAAAGCCAATTCAGCAGTGGAAACAATTGATATTGAAACTAAAGAAGCGGAAACAAGTTACAACTGGCCATGAAAAACAACTTTTTTGTTTTTTTTTTTGTTATTTTTTTTTTTGGTTTATTTTTTCCTTTAATGCCCCAAAATTCAAAATTCGAAAATTTATGTTTTGAATAAATCAAAAACAAGTTGTTGATTGGCAAGGTTATTTGTTGCTGCTTATGAGTTTTTGTGTTCATTTGTGCAAAAAAATGGATTAATTATTGTTCAAATTGAGAAATTCATGATTATGAAATGTCCGACAAATGAACCCTGAAAGCAACACCACAATTTCCGTTTTGGGATAAAATTAAGGACATTTTAAAACTTAAACAAAAACAAAAACAAAAAAAAAGAACATTTGTCCGACATTTTCAATCAGCTCAAAAACAAAAAAATATCAAAACTAAAATTCAAAACAGTGGCAAAATCAACGCAGCAAAAACCAGTATGAACACCGAGTTTAAAGATGTTGAAGAGCACACCAGACAGCACTTCCGCGCCATAGCGCTCTACAATTTGGACAACGATTTTCTTCAGAGCGCCGAGTTCGCAGCAGAACGCTTGATTGCAGAAACCGGCAAAGACAATCACGATTCATTGCACATCTATTCTTTAGTGCTTTCGAAAAGAGGCAGACACAAAGCAGTGTACAACCTTACAGCTAATGTAAACCATTTAGGCTGCGCGTATCTCTTTGGGAAAGCTGCGCTGGAATTAGGAAGACCAAATGAAGGTATATTAGCATTAACAAGTTTACAACAGTATTGGGAGTTTCAGAACCCAACCAAGAATTTAACTGTGGATTATGAACGTAATAGATCAATAAATCCAGATACAGCTGCCTTTTTCACATTGTTGGGCAAATTATACTCATTGGCTGGTGATTCTAAAGAAAGTGCAATCCAACATTCAAAAGCATTGAAACTAAACCCTTTTATATGGGAAGCATTTGAAGAATTAAACAAACTTGGGGCAAATTTCAGAGTTAAAGCTATATATAAAACACCAAGTAGCATGAAATTCCCACTAACAAGTGATTTACTGAATTTAAACAATAATAACTTTCCATTACCTGAATCTTTAAAAGATCCATTTGGGGATCAATCAAACACAATACATATCAAAAATTTCTCACCAGACATAATACCTGAAGAAGATGCATTTATTACACCAAGAATGAAACAACAACCACAACAATATTCACAACCAAGTGTACCTACAAGAAGAACAAGATCCAATTCCAAAGATACTTTTAAACAGCCAATGCCCAACACATCATCCACTGGCTCTGACACGATTAGAAGAGGATCAAGATTAACAACTGCAAAAGTCACTTCAAGATTGATAAGTCAACCTTTAGGGAAAAACATTTCAACTACAAATAATTCAAATCCAGCATCATCCACAGCAAATGGGAAATTGAAACCACCTTCAACACCAATTGAATCAACTTTTAAAAGAGGTCGTAATTTATTAGCCAACACTCTAAACTCATCGTCATCAAATAACAGTCATAACAGTCATAATAATACCACCACCAAAATCAATGATTTTGGAACAACCATTAAAAAGAAAGATTATTCTAATTTGGAATCATTTGGAGAGCAACAAATTTTGAACATTTATTCTTCATATGCAAAAGGTTTCAAAGCATTAAGTAAATATGATTGTTTCAAAGCAATTAGAATCTTAAATTCATTACCAGAAAATCATAAAAATTCACCATGGGTTTTAAGTAAAATGGGTAGATTACATTTTGAAATTGTTAATTATGAAGAATCTGAAAAATATTTTATTAAATTAAGAAAAATTGATAAAACAAGAATTGAAGATATGGAATATTACTCAACACTGTTATGGCATTTACATAAAGAAGTTGAATTAAGTCATTTATCAAGAGAAATGTTATCAATAAATAAAAATTGTCCACAAACTTGGGTTTGTATGGGGAATTTATTTTCTTTAATTAAAGAACCAGATGAAGCCATAAAATGTTTTGAAAGATCAACACAAATTGACGAGAAATTTTCTTATGCTTATACTTTACAAGGACATGAATATATTTCAAATGATGCGTATGAGAATGCATTGGATAGTTTTAGAATTGCTTTATTAATGGATCCAAGACATTATAATGCTTTATATGGTATTGGTATGGTTTATTTGAAATTAGGAAATTTTAATAGAGCAGAGTTCCATTTTAGAAAAGCACTTGAAATTAACCCAGTTAATGTTATATTATTATGTTGTATTGGTATGATGTTGGAGAAATTGAATCAAAAAACTGCAGCATTAAAACAATATGAATTAGCTTGTAAAATACAACCATTAAGTGCATTGCCATTATTTAAGAAAGCTCAATTATTATTTTATCTAGAAGATTATGATTCTGCTTTATTAGATTTTGAGAAATTAATTACAATTGCACCAGACGAGGCAAGTGTTCATTTCTTATTAGGACAGCTGTATAGATTGGCAAATCGTAGACATGATGCTATTAGACAATTTACAATTGCATTGAATTTGGATCCAAAAGGTAGTCATTTGGTTAAAGAAGCTTTGGAAAGTTTATCAGCTACTAATGTTTAAAATATATAATGATAATGATAATGATTATGAATCTTTGTTTTGTTCTTTTTTTTTGTTTTTGTTTGTTTTTTTGTTTGTTTCGTTTATATCAACTTTAATCGTAGCATGATTATAAACTTGATATCTATCATAACTATAGGAAGTAAAGCTTTCTCCAAAAATTTTAAAATTGTTGAATTGAAGAATGATTGCTGCTCAAAACTTACTATTTGTTGGTTGAGCAATGTAAGTGTTTCCAAATATATCAATGAATCAAACAAGTCTTTCTCTCTTGCAGATTTGGTTATAATGGAACTTAATGAATTTGAAGAAATTGAAGATTTGGGTAGTGAAGACGTTGTTTGTAATTTCACTTGCTTTCTTTTTAACAAATAGTTGAAAAGACCACCACCTCCACCAGATTTTACGGATGATGGTGTTATAGAAGAGTTCCCTGTAGAAACTGTAACAATAGATTCAACCTCTTCGTCTTCCTCCTCATCATTCTTCAAATTAAAAGCGTTGAGTACTTTCTCATAATACTTCACCGTTTGGTCCACTGACTTCTCATCTATTGGTACACCAAACAATTGTTTCTGATTCAATGCTTTGAGGAAGCTCGTGAACTCCACTATCAAAGTGTTTTTGGCATTTCCATTGGTGATCAAGATTGATCCTCGCTCATATTGGAAAAACTGTTCATTTAGACAAATCCAACTGTCTAACCACACGTCCGACTTTGATTTGAGAGCCAAACAAACTTTGGAAAGCAGGAATATTTGCCTGTTTAGCTTGTGCAACGGCAGCTCTTGTTGGTGCGTCTCTGCTGACACTTGACTGTCTTTTTCAACACCGAACGAGAGGACTTTAACCACTTCCAGCAGCGAGCTGAATGATTCATTGTCGCTGTCTGCCAGCTGTGCTCTGGTCCTGTTGTCCCTCGAGGTGGTCATTCCGTCTTGTCTACTGGTCTCTGAAGTCTTTAGAAATGGAGAAGCCAGTTTTTTCCCACAATTTCCACCATTACTAGAGTTGAATCTTAATTAAAGCCAGTATTCACCATTTGTTGTTCAATGGAGCTGATCTGCTGCTTTAAAAAAGCCTCCAGTACAACCAGAAACACCGCAAAAACTGTGCATCAATTGCACAGCATAGCAGCAAAACACTGCACATCAGTTTCAGGGATTCCAGTTATCAGTTTGCTTCTTCTTTATCTCTCTTCATGCTGAGGAAACAAAAAATTAAATATTTGGCTGGAAAATTCCAATTATTTATTTTAACTACTGAATGAACCAATATTCCAGGCTTCGAAGATGAATTCAGTGCTTCAATTGTCACAAAACAAGAAGACAAAATGGCTGTTCACACTCAATATCCAAGAACTGGCAAACATCCCACAGATTAGTGGCAATTGCTACGTGAAATGGCACATTAAGGACACAGCAAAACAAAGCATGCGTGGAAAGACAGAGAAGGCAGCCATCAAGAACTACAGGGCTACATGGCAGCATGTTGCAGAATCAGTAATCAAATTGTCGGTGAATAAGAACAAGGAGCTACAGGAGAAAATACTGCAACTAGTTGTGTTGATTGAACATTTTGATAATTCTGTTAAAGACCATCTCAAAGTTGATAAGAAGACTACACTGGGGAAAGTTGAAATCAATTTGGCTGAATACGCCAACTATGACGAGCCAACAACAAATAGATACCTGTTGCAAGAGTCAAAAGTGAATTGTATTTTGAATGTCAAAATTGGAATGGAGTTACTTAAAGGTGATAAGGAGGAGTTGATCCCACCTAAAGTCAAATCCACATCCATTTTCAAAGGTATATCCACTGTTTTCAATGAATCATCAGCTCATAGTTCTTCACCAACAGGATCCAGTTTCCAAAAACAAAACGAATCAAGTCAAACAAGTCAAATAAATCAAAATCAGAATACTAATAACAACAACAACAACAATAACAGTAGTTCTAAATCAGGCCCAACAACCCCACACTCAAACAAGCCAATGTCTCAAATGAGCAACGACAAATTCCATCATTCAATAACAATCACATCGGATCCAGTATTATCAAAATTATATGAACGAACATTTGAAATTCCATGGGATCCAAGGCCTGGTGAATTTACTGCACAAGAATGTATTGATGATATTTTCCAAGGTGGTGATGGTTGGGCTAAAAATGAAGAAGGTGTTAGTTTAATTGATATCAAAAATGATAAATTAAAGAAAGAGTTTGAAATTCGAAATAATTCAAATAGTAAAATTGTTATAAAAGAAAGTGATATTAGAGATGATTTGAAAAGTTGGAAAATTAATAGTATATCTACATAGATTGTATTTTAATTCTTTAAATTTCAGCTTGATGTTTATTTTTATGAAGTTGAAATTGTATTAATACTAACTGGTTTTAATAAAAACTTTTTCTCCATATGTTTTAAATTCTTCAAGCTAACTAATTTATGTTTTAAAACTGGCGTAACAGCTGGAGGAGCGGATGCTTGTAAAGTTGGAGAATCAATCATTGGTAGAGATGATGGTAAAAAGTCATTCAAAATATTGTTGGAAAAACCTTGTGCTTCTTCCAAAATCTTGTCAAATTTTTGTACTTGTGAAATTGCACTTGATAATCTGGATTTTTTCTTATAGAAATAATCATTATCAATTTTCTCACCAAACTTGTTCTTCATTCTTGTTAATAAGTGTTGTGAGTCTTTAGAACTTGAAAGTAATAAAGGTTCAGTATTTTCTTCAACAGGAGTGTTTGTAGTTATTGAAGTCAAAGGAACATTAGTAGATGATAAGCTTGGTTTTTTAGCACTAATGATAACAACTTTTTTATCAGTAATATTTTTCAACTTATTTGATAAAAGAGAATGAGATAATTGTAAAAGTTCATTGTTATAAATAGTTCTTATTCCATTAGTTGAATGATCTGAGTCTTTTCTTTTAAGGACAACATCCTGTTTATCTAATTTGATAACTAACTGTTTAGTTAATGGTGAACTGACTATTGGTAAATGACGACAATAACAAGAAATATCCAAACATTTTTGTTTAGTCGATTCACAAGTAACACATCTCAACTGACGGTCATCATAGAAACCTTTAAACTTCCCTCGCTTAATAATTGGCAAATCTAATTCAGGAATTGAAATTAATTTCAGTTTTGAAACCATTTTATTTTTTCCACCGCCGGTAACTTTGAAATCATTGTTATTCAATATGGAACTAGGAGTTTTATTATTCTTGGAAAAAGCAGTATTTTCAACATGATCAACCGCAGTAATTTTCAATTTTGTAGTTTCACCATCTTTAGAAGTCAATTCAACTGTTGGATCATTGTTTTTTTTATTCTTTGACCCAGAATTAATCATACTAAAAATAAATAGCAAGGGGTTTATCTTGATTTTTGAAGCAAAATGATAATTTGGTAGTTTGATCTAGTCACATTTCAATATCAAACGCTTCATTCATTGGTATCTACTTGTTTTTTTTTTCTCGGAATACTATCAATCAAAAAAAAAAAAAACAAAAAACAACAACCACAAAACCTGTATAATAAATTGTAATCTTGTAGTTACAATATTATCTTTTGATTTGTCTTTTAAAAATGGCCGGTATTATCTTTTTATATGGAATACTTTTACGACATAAACTGCAAGGACCTTGTGATTTTGTGCTATTTTTTGTAGACGTTAAAGCTTTGAAAACACAATCTCCACAGTAAATATGTCCACAAGTTAAAATGAAAGTTTTCTCTGGAGAGTCAAAGCAGACTGCACAATGTGAATTGTTTAAGTTTGACGGATCATTTTGATTTCCTTCCTCTAACAACTGCGAGGTTGGTTTTTCTTGATTGTTGAGTTTAGAATTTTGCTTATTGTTTTCATTTGAATTTTTGATTAAACTTTGTTCATGATCCTCATTCTCCTCAAATAAATTGTTCAACTCTTCAACTAATTCATTCTCATCTATAAAATCTTCCTCAGTATCAGATATAACATAGTATTCTTTGAAATCATCATCATCTTCATCCTCAATAACAATTTGTTCATTTTCTAAATCCACAATTTCCGTTTCAGCTCCAGCAGAAGCTGAAGGTGACGCTGTATCTTCTATTCTGGGTGTTTCCCTTCTTCCATGGTTTAGCCCCAAAAAAACTAGTTCTATAGGCGAACTTGGAATAACGTTTATCTCATTATTGGTATCTTCACTGAGAGTATTATTATTATTATTATTGTTATTATTTTCTGCTTGCTCTAAGACCTCTTCATTATCCAATGCCTCTGCATGGTTATCAGGTTGTGGAGTATCAACTCTGCGACGCTTTCTCTCCTGCTCAAACATCTTGACTAATATCAAACAGGGCTGCTTCTCAAAAAACTAAATCCGTTCAGCAAAGAAAAGAAATAATAATAAATTTATTCGTATTTCCATTCTCTGGTAGTGGCCATACCGCTATAATTTGATAAGAAATTACGCATCCAACAAGCCCTATCCAAACATCACGTGCGAATACATGACAAGTTAATTACCGCTTTCAAAAGTACAAATTTTCAGAATAATAGAGAAAAAACAGTCACAATTTTTTTCACATAAAAAAAACGGACGCAGAAATGTGCGGATGTGAGCTTGTATCAGCGCTTCTCCTCTGCCCACTGACAGTCTGAAAAATTTCAAAAACATCAAAATTTATTTTAAAGGTTTGAGTTATAACATCATATAAAAAATAAGAACAAAATGTCTGGTAGTGGTGCTTCAGGTAACAAATTCCGTATTTCTGTATGTTGTTGAGTACAGCAGAGTGGGTTTGGTGTGAAGAGACAGCGTGGTTATGGAGTTAATGAAGAATATTGAAATCATCAGTTATTTGTGAAATATTGTTAGCTATACTTAGGGAGAGATATTGTCTCAGAATGACAGTGGAACAACTTTCAGATGCTTGCAAAAGATCCAAAGAACATTGCCTTGATATCACACAATCAGCTAGTTTGCATTATGAGCTAAGACCCATTTTGTTTTTATTATTATTATATCAATATTAAAACTAGTCTCCACTGAAATTGCCATGTCTTGTTCACAAACACCCCCTCTTATAATGTCTTTTATTATATTTTTTTTTTTGATAGTCATACTAACATTCACAACAGTTAGGTTTACCAGTCGGTGCCGTCATCAACTGTGCTGATAACACAGGTGCTAGAAACTTATACATCATGGCCGTCAAAGGTTTTGGTGCCAGATTAAACAGATTGCCAGCTGCTTCCGTTGGTGACATGGTCATGGCCACTGTTAAAAAAGGTAAACCAGAATTAAGAAAGAAAGTCATGCCAGCTATTGTTGTCCGTCAATCAAGACCTTGGAGAAGAAGAGATGGTATTTTCTTATACTTTGAAGATAACGCCGGTGTCATTGTCAATCCAAAAGGTGAAATGAAAGGTTCTGCTATCACTGGTCCAGTTGGTAAAGAATGTGCTGATTTATGGCCACGTATTGCTTCCAACTCTGGTGTTGTTGTTTAAATTAAGATTTATCTCATAAAAAAATAAACCAAAATCATTTTAATGTAATTTCAATCTGTAGAATGTTTATTTTAGTATCCCTGGCTATCAAAACTGCGGGCAGTGGATTCTACAGAGCATAAAACCAAGCTCAAACTTGAAAGTTCATAGTACATAAATACTAAAATATAGTTGGGGAAAAAAAAAATATTGGACTTCAGATCTTCTACATACGCGTAAAATAAATAAACAAAAGTGATGGCGGTACAGTGATGAGCGATTCATGGAGCATCGGGAAACTTTTACAGAAGCTAGACTCGGGCAAGGCAAAGGACAGGAACGATGCGCTCAACAGCTTGGATTCATTGGTGTCATCAGACTCAGATCTATCTGTTAAAGAAATTACAATGTTGATCACAAACTTCATCAGCTCCATTGAGATTGATCGTGCTGCTTATCAGAAATCACCAACGGCTCCCAACGAAAACAGGATTCAAACTGCTGGGTTTATCTTGAGAAAGTTGGTAGCATTGAAACCTGAGCAATTGAAATATAAATTGGTCAAACAAATTTATGAATTTGCTTCAGTTTCCATACTAGAAGATTCTGTTATTCGAACCCTAGGAGGCGATCTTTTTGAAGAAAATGACATGAAAACTAAAATAATTGCTCCTTTATTGTTGAACAACTCAATTATTTTACAAACAATAACTTCAATTCCAAGTCATAGAGATCATATCAAAAACTTGGATTGGAAAAATCTAGCTTTGAATATAATTCATGTACTTAGAATTCAATCAAGAGTTTCTAATGACAGATTAACACCGGAACTAGCATTGTCATTGAATAATTTGATGAAAAATTCAATCAGCGAATTCTCATTAGTTTCAAAACAATTGATTGATTTATTGATTTATTATTTTCAAACATTGAAACGAGAAACAGTTTCAACTCATATAATGCTGGAGATTGCTGTTAACTACATTATATATCAACTAACAGAAGATATAGGAGTTGTTGAACAATTGTCTAATTCCATAGTTCCTTCATGCTCATTTCTAATCAATTCTAATCATTCATCTGTTCGTGACCAGGTTTTAATATTTACATTAATGACTTCATATTCACTTGGTAATATCAACAATGAGAACTTAATATTGCTCATTACATTTTTGTTTGATCATTACATGAAAAATTCTATCAAATTTTCAATCAATGACATTCAGTTTACAAACTTTGATCAACCAACTACTGAATTCTCATGGTTTCAATTTGATTATTTGAGACTCAAACAATCAGCAGAACCAAGACCTTGGTTGATACTTTTATCAATAACCAATTTACTTGAAAAATATTACACATCAAAAGCTCAAGAAATTAAACATAAAAAAAGAAAAATAGATTCAGGTTCAATTTCAATCATTATTGAACAATCAACTTCATTGACATCAATGTTGAACACTTTATTAAATTTTCAGCATGATAAAACTTTACAACTCATTGGGTTACAACTACTAATTTTTGCAATCAAATCGAATTTCAAAATTGAAGAATCTGATTTGAACATAGAAGAAACAATCAAGTACTATGACAGCAAATTATTAACTCCATGGGTATCGCTTTTGTTGAAATCTCTAATTGAAGTTGATTTCAAGCTTTCCGATGATCTTGTTCATCAGATTATTAGAATCAATATCAACTTTTTGAAAGATAAAGAAAATGTTTCCATATCTTGTCAACTCTTAGTTCAATTATTAATTAACCCCAAGGTCCATATAACAAACCGCTCACTTTTACAAAGTTTTGAATCCATTTTCGAAATGTTCGAAATCAATGGACCTATCAGTTTAAATAATAATTCAATTAGATTTTGGGTTGCAATTTCTCAGTACGGGAAAAATTTTAGATTAATTAACCAGAAGAAAACTGGCGACGTTATTGTTGAGTGGATGATGGCAAAGCTAAATGATCTAGTTACTTGTGACTACTATGAGGTGAACGATTTTCCTGAATTTGTTAAATTTATTTTAACTGGTGAATTCAAGTTGGTTGAAAACTCAAAAATGATTTATAAAGATAAGTTTTTCCACAAGTATTTTGTTAAATGGAACCAAAGAAACCAATATTTGAGGTCTTCTCGAAATGAAATTCCACTTTCCGAAATTAGAAACTTATTGTCTTTGGAATCCGCAGTTTCTCAATTACCATCGGATTCTCATCAATTTCAACCATTAATAAATAATATACTCATGATATGTGATTCACTATTGATGCAGAATTCTTTCATTAAAGTAAGTGAAATAATTGGGTATTTAACTAAATTATTGGTTGTTTCAAATGATTACAACCTAAACTTCAACTTGGAAAGTTTTAAAAACATTATTTCCCAGCTGGTTTCAAATTGCAGTTATGATGATTGTTTACAAGTGATTCAAAATATCAACCAGTACAAAATAACTAATTTAAACCAGTTCACTTTGGACGAATTTGATTATGAACAGCTTATCAAAACTTGTACAGAAAAACGAAATGAATCCACACCTCCAACTGAAGATAGCATAGTTGATTTCTCAGATTTTGGTGAAGTTAGAAAAGAAAAAACTCACAGTGCTTCAAATACAAAGAATCAGTCAATTATAGATATATTTACAACCACAACTGATTATCAACAATTTCTTCAACTCATTATTAACATAAATTCAAGTTTTACAATTAACCAAAATTTAAATGTTACCATTGATAAGGCTATAAAATTTCTCTCAAGTTTGGATTCTCAAAAATTGATTGTTAGTATTTATACTTTTATTGAGTTCCTTGAAAAAATTGACATATCAACCTTACAGTCATCTTTGTTTTCAAGAGCATTAAGATTAATTGGTGAAAAATTATTATCAAGTTACGCTTTTGAAAATCATCACATTACCATTATTATTGCATCAAAACTGTTAAAATTGATTATTAAATCACTTGAAAAAATCCCTGAAACACTATGTAATGATTTGAATGATATATTTAATTGGCTTGTTGCACTGTCTCAAAAAAAACATATAAATGATCAATATGCTAAAATAGAGTTTATTGAGTTATTGTTTACTACCTTCGAACTGAAAAATAAACAAATTATCACTCCAATTGAAGAGTTGGATCAAATACTTTCTAATTTGATTTCAAGCAAGGAAAAGTTCGTGGTGTTTGAAATATCCAACCATTTTGCGGATTACTTGAAAAGTATGAATTCACTTGAGCAGCTTGAGTTTTATACCCAATTTAAACAATTTGCCTTACCTGAAACCAAATCCATAGAGGAATTGAACTGTTTATTTTATTTGAACCTAAAATCTTCTTTGATCTCACATGGTTTATTAATAAATTCTTTGTACGATTGTTTTCAATATGGTCAACAATCTTCTTTTACTAATTTTTCCAAAAGTTTTTTCAATCGAATTGTCCAGAAAAACGGATTGAGCAGATGTTTAGCAGATAATCAGAATATTAAACTAGAAATTTTCAAGAAGTGGTATCCCAAATCATATGAAAACTTTCCTTTTCAACTACTTGGTTATGAAACAGCCCAAGAATTTTTCCAGTCAGAAATTTATTTTATTTATGCCATTGATCAATCAAGCACAAAATCAACTTCAAACTTCACATCTGAAATCAAATCTATTTACAATAATAGTGATAACATCGATTTAATGTTACAGACAATCTCGTTTTTGATTCCTTTGAGTTTCACAAATGGTGGTCGTAAACAAGAAATGGAAAAAACAATTAATGAAGTTTATGATGAATCGTTAATCAGTGATCAAGGGTTTTTGATAATATACCGGTTTTTGTGTTTGTGTGATTTATCCAAAGAGTCCAATATTTTGAGATTGATTCAAAGTTACAGTAAAAACGATTCATATGTTAAGAGTTTGATTTTTAGTAATTCACAAACCTTATCTTATATTTCTGAAATCACTATCAGTTTTTCAACAGCTGTAAACCAAATAATGAGATTGGCATCTGAATCTAACCTTTGGAATACCGGCGTGATTAGATTTTGCTTAAATAAAATTTTCAATGATTTGAAACATTCTTTGGGTTCAACACAACAGCTTTTAAATATAAGAAGAATTAAGTTAGTGATTGTTTTAGCTGGTGAAAATTTTGAAAGTTTTGAAATCTTGTCCAGCACAATAAAGTTCTTGAAGTATCACATATGTTCTCAGGACATTCATGAAGAAGTTTGTAACATGATTGTGGTGCTTTTGGAAATGATGAAAGATATATCTGATTCAGATACAGATACTAATATGATAAGGATTTTGGATTTATTATACGAATTAACAAGATTTTCAATAGACAATGGTTATTGTAATATGAGGTTGAAAAACAAACTTTTGAATATGGTAACCCATCTTTCGCCTAATAAGTTTTATTTTTTTTTGGCTCGTGATTTGATAAATATTTTGAATTCCGAAGAATTAACCAATATCCAATTGAACATCAATTCATACCTGAAACACACAGCTGAGATTTCTGATAATAAAAAAAGAGTATTGACTCTTAAGATTATCTCACTAATTCTTGAGAAATGTGATATTGATTCATTCAAGTTTGACTCAAAATTTATAACAAATAAAAAAGTTGCAAAAATATTTATTGAGACTAGGTACTCTTTTGAATCTGTTAATTATGGTCATTTCAAGGGTAAATATCTCGGAAATTATTATTTACAAACTGGAGATCAGTTGGAACAGAACCATCATGAGTTTGAAAAAACTATTGAAAATAATTTAAGTGATCAAACTGCAAACTTACATTTCATTTTGGATGAGTTGATTGAAATCCGTGAAAAAACTTCTGATAACAATGAACTACTTATGATTGATGCCGTTTTAGGATTAGCTTATTTCAAGTCCGACTTTGATCCTAGCTCTGTTGAAGTTTTTATAGACCATACAAAACATTTGGGCCCTTTAAGAAAAGTTTTACTTCCATTGAATGAATTTACCATGAGTTTAATTGAAGAATTTGATTTAGCATCAGCTGGTGAATACCTTGATGTGTCAACATTATGGTTTCAAAAAAATACGATTGAGATTTTACAGAGATTATCAAGTCCGACTACAACTTTATCATCTAGTATTATCAGCTATATCAAAAGGTTTCCATCAGTTTGTCCAAAAATATTTAACCATTTAGTATTATACACCATAGTTCATGATAAGTCTTTTGACTCCCTCAATTTTATTTCCAGCCAGCTAACCTTAGATTCTGCCAATAAAACAGATCCTGTCATTTTGAAAAGTTTATTGCATTTAGTTTCATTATTAAGAATTGGCTATCGAGAAAATGTTAAAGAGTTCTCAAAGATTTATAAATCACTTGACATCGTTACCATTTACAGAATCGCATCTCAGGTAGGTCTACCAAAGTTTGCTTTACTTTTGTTTGAAGATTATCATACAGATGATAGCTTCAGAAAATCAATCAAATGGAGAGCTGATGAAACTTTGGAATCCATTTATGAGCAAATAAATGATGTTGATTTGCTTTATGGCTTACCTGTTCATCCTTCACTTGATTATGCAGCTCGAATGCTAAACAGAGTTAAAGACAAGCCTTGGGAAGCTACAATGTTTAATAGTGGTTATTATGATTCTTCACTTATTTTAGGAAACACAGGGTTTCCAAGGCACAATTTAGTGGAGTCATTAGCAGCCAACAGTTTTAATGGGTTATCACAAGCTGTGGATGGTTCAATGTCTGCAAACGAGTCAACATCCAGCGTTTATAACTGGAGTTGGAAATTGAACCAATGGGAAATTCCAGCACCTACAAACCCGACCACTCAAAATGAATTAATTTATACGATATTGAAAGAAGTTCACGATAAACCTGTTAACGTGAAAAATTTAACCAGAAAGCTTACCTTAAATCTATTGAAAGATGATAAAGGTACAAATTGTTTGAGAAAGTTAGGAATTTTAGCAGTCACTGATGCTTTGTGTTCATTGCAACCTGATGAATTGATGAAAGAGCAACCAAAAATGTTGTGGTTAGAAACTGTTTCATTCTATGATTTTGATGATTTATTATTGACTAAAAGAGTTTTACTTGACAATTTGAATCAGATCAATCCATATCTTCAAAGTTCAAAAACACAAGATGTTCGATTACAGCAGTTATCTCTGAATTTCATGACTTACGGTAATCTAGCTAGAATCCATTCAGCTAAACAATGCTCGATTAACAACTCAACTTACTTTGAAGATTTAGTGAAATTCAAATACAAAGATCACAATACCTTTAATCAGTTATCAAGATTAGCAGCTTTTGACTCCGCTTGTACACTTTGGGAGCTTGGTGAAACAGTTATTCCAATATCGATGTTACAAGACTTGACAAATAAACAAATTAGATCAAATAAAAAAATTCAACAAAATGGAATTTATGAAATTGAAAACTCTGTTATTAATGCTTATTTAGTAAAATGGACTTCTGAATCCAAACAAGAAAAATTTGAGAATATTATGTCAACCTATGTCAAAAATTCTCTAGATTTGATTGAAGAAGTCAGTTCAATGGAAAAGAGAGCTCAGATATATCATACATTAGGCTATTTTTGCTATAAGCAATCAAAGACTGATGGGCTTGACCATGAAATCAAAAGAAGAAAAGAACTGTTGTTATATAAACAGAATGAACAGAATGAACTAAAAGCACAATTTAAAGATCCTGTAACCTTGGCGTCAGAGAAAGAAAGCATCAAAAGATTTTTGAAAAATAATCATATTCAGCTAAATTCAGATTTAGAGGCATATAATGCATTGAAAAATAGAAAAGAATTATGTATTGAAAAAGCTGTTGAATTTTTCTTGAAAGCAATTGGTACATCTGATGAGTTTGATGATCAAGATATTGATAAGTTTTGTGCCTTATGGTTAGAGCATCCAGATAATGACAAAGTTAATGATATTATTGAAAAAGAGATCAAGTTAGTTGGATCACATAAATTTATTCCATGGATCAATCAATTAGTGTCAAGACTATCAGATGAAGACACTTCATTTCAACAGGTTTTACAAGAGTTATTGATGATGATACTAGCCAAACATCCTTATCATTCAGCTTATACCATTATGAATTTAAGAATTAATCAATTTTCAAAAGCCAACAGATCAGATTTAACAGTTTCATCAAGAAAAATTGCTGCGGATAAAGTTTGGGAAAAAGTTGGAGCTATTGATGATGTTTTTTTGAAAGAATGTTTGGGACCAATTGAAGAATTGAGTATTAACGCTGTCACTTTAGCTTCAATGAAAACCCAAAGAAAAGAAACAAAATCCCTTAATTTGAAGGCATTAAATATTGGTAATTTTTGGATGAATCGATTATCAAACTTGAACATGCCATTACCAACGATCAACAACCTTCCAATTTCAATCAATGGTGATTACAGTAACTTACCAAGAATTGATTCAATAGATCCAATTATTAACACTGCACACACTGGACTTAGTGCACCAAAAATTTTAAGAATCAGGTTAAGTGATGGTTCAACACCAAAGATTTTATTGAAAGGTGGTAATGATGATTTAAGACAAGATTCAATCATGGAACAAGTTTTTGAAAAAGTGAATTTAATTTTACAACATGATAAAGAGACACGTAAAAGAAATTTGAAGATGAGAACTTATAAAGTGATTCCATTAGGACCACAAGCAGGTATGATTCAATTTGTTGATAATTCAGTTGCATTAGCGGATATTTTGAAACCATTACATAAAAACGATAAAATTTCATTTGATGAAGCAAGAAAATTAATGCAATCTGTTCAAAGTGAATCGTCCAAGATCAAGATTCAAACTTATTTGCAAATTTCTAAATCCACATTACCAGTTTTCAGGCACTTTTTTTATAATAATTTTCCTAATGTTGAAGATTGGTATAGAAGTCGTGATTCATATACCAAAGGTACCGTTACAGCATCAATCGTTGGTCACGTATTAGGTTTAGGTGATCGTCATTTGAGTAATATCATGGTTGATAGGGCATCTGGAGAACCAATTCATATTGATTTTGGTATTGCATTTGATCAAGGTAAACTACTACCAATTCCAGAATTGATTCCTTTTAGATTAACTAGAGATATAGTTGATGGGTTCGGAATCACAGGAGTGGAAGGTTCTTTTAAGAAAGGATGCGAACACGTTTATAGAGCTTTAAGAACAGATGTTGAGAAGATTATTGGAATTTTAGAGGTGTTGAAATATGATCCATTATACTCTTGGGCTATATCACCTATTAGACTCAAAAAATTGCAAAGTTTCCAGTCTGAGGAGAATATTTCTGCAAAAAAGATTGTTATACTAGAAGGAGATGGATCTGATGCTGGAAGAGCCGTTAAAGGTGTTAAAGATAAGTTAATTGGCAATGGATTAAGTGTTGAAGCAACAGTTGTTGAATTAATTCAAGAAGCAACAGACTATAAAAACCTTGCATCTATTTTTTTTGGTTGGGCACCATTTTATTAGTTCATTATATCAGGTAATGAATTTTATACTACGATAAAACAAAAACATAAAAAAAAAAACACTCATTATATAATACTTGCACGCTCTAAGTTTTCATTGTCATTATTTGAATTGTTTTATCATACGTATTACCTGGTAGTCATTTTATATATCTAATAAATCTAATTAATCAACTCCACATAATTACTTGGACAGAAACCAACTTCACCATTACTTCTTTTAGCTTGCCACCAATTACTTTGAATATCATTAACTTTTAAAATCTCCCCTTTTTCAAACGACAATTCGTTTTCATCATCAGGACTTGATTTATAGTCATATAGTGCTCTAGCAGTAAATGGGAAATCATCAATCACGAAATTTGTATCTATGGTATCACCTTCACGAGTTAAGGTTGTGTTTCTATTACTTGGAGGCAAAGGAGAGTCTTCATATCTGATTGGAGTTTCAAAGTTTTGTCTTGTTGAGCCAACATCATTTTCAGAAACGTTCTCCAAACCGTTAAGTCTTGAAGATGAAACATATGGTTGTGAGTTGATTGAATTTCTGTTGTAAATGTTGTTCAAGTTTTGGGAAGAATATTGATAATCAGGTTCTTGATAGACATGATTTTGATGATTAAAAGGATTATTGGAGTTTCTTGGACCTTTCAAAGAGAAAGAATCAATCCATGTATTGATTGGAGAAGTATTATCACCACCAAAATAAAAAACCCAAATCAAATTGATCATGGATAATAAGATCACACCAGCTGAAGCTGCAGCTTTTCTGGGACCGTCAGCATACACCAAGCTTGTAGCTGAGTTTGTGGTATAAACAAATGCAATGGAAAAACCAGAAACTAAGAACAATTTGTACTGATCTAACAGATCATACCCATAAAATAAAAACAATGCAACCATCATCATAAGTTGAAAAACGATTCCCCACCAAGTGAAACGAGGAAATGATTCGTTCAGGTCAGAGGCAACAGATCCACCAAAAGCAATGATCCAAGAAACCAAACAAATGGATAACGATGCCACAGCAAATGGATCAGTTGTGATATTAGTTAACTGGAAACTTGAAGTTGTTTGTTTTTTGCTATTTTTGTTGATATGAAACCCTCTCAGCGTAGACATGATTGTGTTAGTCTTTATTCGTTTTTCTGTGAAAGGGTGGTTGCCTGGATCGTTGTATAGCACAGTAGCAGTATTGGTATCAAAATGTCAGACGCGATTGAAATGTTTCTGATTTGAAACCCGTTTTATTTTTTCAGGCAATATTGAAATGAGAGCACTTTAAAGTCACCAAACAAAACACCAGAAACCAGAAAACAAAGGAAAACAAGCAGTAATCTTCAATTTGCTGCTTAAAATATTAGATCCAATATTTCATTCACTACAAAAACAAAAATTATTAAATATTTACGATTTTTCTTCGCGATTTCTGGCGCGGCCACTACTATATAATGAAGTCAAAATTAGAAGAATGAAATTACAGCCAGTGCAAGTTTTTCTATTACATAAATAGGGAATTATAAGTACATAAAATGCAGAATTGTTTGTTGAGTAGCCTTCAGTGAGAAGCACCCAAAAAAATAGTGGCATTGAGACAAATAACCATCACAAGAACGCCCCAAACAGCTAGTATCAAGCCAGCAAACTTCGTCATTTTGATCTTCTGGGGCATCTGGGAAACAGATAAATATTCTGATCCAATAAGCTGGTATCCGAAAACACCTGGAAGAATAAATGAAATCGATGTAGAACCTGTAGAGCCAACAAATGCTAAAACTCTGGCCAATGATTTGACGCTGATGGCAACAGAGTAACTTCCTAGCAAAATCAATGTTGTGATTACAAAGAACTTGGTGCCAGCCAACGGTGTCACAGCACTTGGTGAACCTTCTTCCAACTGCTCGTCTTGTGGATCTGAGTCCAACAAGGCAGAAGATTCGTTGCCTGTGCGTTGTAATAATTCAGGACGTTCTCTTTCCATGGTTGCCAAAGACTGGAAATAGTGTATCATATGGTTGATGGATGCTCTTGCTGGGTGACATTGTAATGGGAAAGATAACATCACTAATATCACAATTGCAGCTCTTCCAATGGTAGAAGAAATGGAAGGAGAGTAACCCACAATCACATTAGGAGAAACATTGTCTCCAAACGATAAGTACCCAGTGATACCAACTAAGATGTATAAGGACATCGCAGATCCAATAGAAATAAGAATAACCTTATTAATAGCTTTACCTGATCTGCTTTCTAATTCATTCACTAAAGTAAACATGTTTTGATGACATGTATAAGCAAACACAAAGATTGGAAAGCTGGATAGCACTGATGTGGAGCTATATGGCTTCAGTATTCTAACTGGGCCTTTATCTTGAATATCATCTTTGAAAAAATGAACAACGACTAAAACCATAAGATAGAAAACAGATGATAAAGCAACCATTGAAGCATATTTCAAAGAGTCCAATTTCTTCAAAAAGCTTAATGGGACAATGATAAATATCATGAATAACGTAATGTAAAAATTACGTTCCAATAACCAAAGATGGTTATCTATAACTGAGTTGTTGATCAAAGATTGGGCAATTTTTGGCATTAAGTCACCAATGACAACCAAGTATGAGATACCAACACCAAAGCATTTGATGGCAATAGCAGCATCAAACAGCACACTCAGTTGAGGATACGTCAATTGGGCCAACGCGAAGAATGAAGCGTTTCCATTTGGTGCGTATTTGGAACATTTACCTTGCAAATACAACCCTAAAGAACTAGAGAATGCACTGAGCACTATTACAAACAGTCCAAGGATAATACCATCTTGCATAATTGCGTATGGCATTGCTAGCATACCAGCACCTAAAAGGAACGTAATTAGTTGCTTATCTTTTATCAGTGATACTTTCTTCAAAACGGAAGAACCACAAAGTAACATACCAATGATTGTGTTTAGAAGGTTGATGGACGCAGATGCCACTGTTGCTGAACCCATATTAACAGTATTCTTATATGTGCTGTGACAGCTATGAGGGAGAATTTAGACACTAATATTGAAATTATTTTGAAACTTTTCACTATAATTTAATTATGTAAATTGTAAAGTTAGCTTCGGCTGAATATCTGAAATTAATGAAGACATGACCAAACTAATTTCCGGTTATTTGACTAGAAAGCGAGTTTATTAATAGTCATTCTTTTAAAGGATTGATCACCAATTGATGTATACAGCAATAATTGTCTCTTCTAATTTACCGTTTATTATATTATATTAAATTAAATTTTACTTTACTTTATGTACACAATTTCATATTGAATCATCTAATATCCTCTTCTTCTAGCTTCGTTGATTCTACCCATCAAATCTTTAAACTCATTCTTGAATTTCTTTTGAGCAAATGCAACTTTTTTTGCAGCTTTAACTTTACAAGGTCTCATATGGAATCTTTGAAAATGATATGTTTGCTTTACTTGGTTGACAGAGACAATGGATCTCAAGTTTCTTTCTGCTTGTCCAATATTGTTGTTGAAAACTTTCACAAATCTACCTGCAGTTGGACCAGTGTATTTCAATCTATTGGCTAATTCTCTTGGGTCAGGTCTGAAATTACCCATTAAATCTTTCAAACCTGCACTTTGCAAGTTCAAAGGTTTCAATGCATCTCTTGCTCTAGCAGCTGGTCTGTTCATGTTCCCATTCTCCAACGCTAGTCTCATTGCTCTGGTGATGAAATCTTCCTCTTGTGGCTGTTTGGCAGCAGCATCTTGTGTTTTTGCTGGATTACTAGCATCGTT